>JAVJIF010034614.1:0-37500 GCA_038442645.1 Agave tequilana
AAATTGTAACGGCCCCAGTTTCTAATAAACAAGATTAGGCCTACAACAACATTTATCTCCGTTAACCTTAAATTAAAAAATTTTGGCAGCATCATCCTTAATATCCTTTTTTTTTTTTTTTTTTTTGCACTTACAATAATCAAGATTTCGGCTCAAAGGCCTACTTATATCACCAATAATTTCGGCACACCCGGCCTACTTATCAATCACATATACCAAGTCTTAACCACAAACATATATCATGACTTCATTCCTTACATTGCAAGCATAGTCTTTACATCAACATTTCAAGAGTTACTTTCCAACAATAAGCATTCCCACATATTGTCATCGTTTCAAAATTCCAAAACATACCTATCCAAGGATTCACAAACCCAGAACATAATATTACATACAAGACAAAGGTCTCAAATACTATAAGGACAAAATGTACATCAAGTACAACTTAACATGTTTTTTCCATAAAGACTTCCATAGGGTCTATACCTACACATTTAAGATCACATAACAAAACCAAAATGATGCTACAATACATTATGCCATCCATAACTTAACCTTTCCATTTAGAGTGGTCCCTTACCCTTATCCAAACCTGAAAAGATGGAAATAAATAAAATGAGCTCGACAGCTCAATGAGTAAACCATATCATAGGGAATTGATATAACACTTTCATAAGCTAAACAGTTTAGAAAAGATAAATTACAATGAGTCCCATGACAATAATTTATTCGAATTACCTTACTTGTTCCAAGTTCCATACATATGTGGTCTACATGACTACACCATCAAAAGTGACATTTAACTATATCATGACACAAAAGATATAATTGTATGATTATGTATGAAGTTTTCATGGGTAAGTCCACTCACATCAACTAGGCTCGTTATATTCATAAAGTGACAATTTAGATTAGCATAAGCAATATCAAATATGAATGCAACTTAACAATCACTTATGGATATTATTCAATCTGAAAGAAATTTCCCCGTCTTCCACCCCCTACCGGCTCCCGCACGGCCCCTTCCTCCATATATATATAATTCATATAAAATATATAAATTTCCCCGTCTTCCCCCCCTCCTACCGGCTCCCGCACGGCCCCTTCCTCCTTATATATATATATACATACGTGTGTCAAATCCCCGTCTTCCCCCCTCCTACCGGCTCCCGCACGGCCCCTTCCTCCTTATATATATATAAATGCATATACAAGTGAAAGTTATGATATTCATACTAAGCAATATAAACTAACTTACATGTCATGCCCAAAATGATGTGCCACAATAAAGAAACATGCACTAGGGTTTCCCAAAATCATAGTAACGCCATAATGCGCCAATTCCAACCCCGTATGCACATATGCAACCATCCACATGTACTCACTAGTACACCACATAAAGTTATGACATAAAGAGGGATTATTCCCCATGTACTCTTGTGAACATAAAGCAAGCTTCAAGTTTATATCATATCCATATCGAATCGATTATCATGATAATAACCAAGAAAGATAGCGACATAACATGCTAATTTGGCTCAATAGGCATACATAATATACTAGCACAAGAGTTCTACACACACATATCATAACGATGTAATGTAGAGACATAATCAAGCATATACTACTCTTTTGCATTTTCATTAACCTAAAGTTACTTAACAAACAGCGAATTTAAGATACTAAATTGCCTTATCTAAGTCAAATTAGTGAGTTAAAACATGTATACCACACATTTATCACATCACAATATGATATAGGGCACAATAATTAAGTAATACTCATCGATTTTCATCTAGCGTAAAGATATCACAAAAACAGCAAATAATACCATTGTGAGTCACCTACACAAATGTAAAGTTCTGATTTTTCAAGCATTAATAGGATAACATAATCCCAAATGGTTAGGTTTACTCACTATGTTTCAATACTCTGAAACAAAGAATTAAGCCTCAGAATAATGCTGTTTGGCCGTGGGAGATCTCACCCCCAGCTCACCAGGAACCTCCTCCCCAAGATCGAGCCTTCTCTCCCCCAAATTGCCGCAGAAACCTCTCCTTTGCCGCGGTTCCGCGGCAAAGTAACAGAGCCCCGCGCTCTGCTGCGGCTCTGCTTGCTGTGCGCCTGTGTCACTGCCCTCCCTCTCGAGGATTTCTGCTTCAGAGTCTAGAAGAGTAGGAATTCGGGCAAAAAGAGGGTACCCTAGTTTCAATTCTTAAATTTCTATGGATGAGATGAAATGGGGGATTTAGGGCTTCAATTTCTTCACAATTGCAAGGAAAATTTTCAGGATTTGGGAGAAAAATTCTGCAGAATTTTGAGTGAGGAAGATGAAGAGGCAAGCTTCTAGTCAACTCCTTGGAATTGCAAGAACTAGGTGGTGTATCCTCATGATGCCACTTCGCCAAGACTCTCTCAAGGTGCCACATGGAAACCCAACTTTCAAGAATCATTAGCTCATTTAATCTCCCCCTAATACATACTTACCACTAAAAAGGTATTAGGATAAGCATGGTGATTAATAATATTAGCCCCTTTAATCTTCCCCCTAATGCATACTTACCACTAAAAAGGTATTAGGATAAGCTTGGTGATTAAGGGGATATGATGGATTAGGTTGACATTTTCTTTTACCATTACCTAAGTCATAAATTTGCCCAAAATACATGCACATAAGCCTTCATGCTAAACATTTTTAGTCACCACAATCAAATGATTAAATAAAAACATTGAAAAGGGAAGTGGGTCTATTATTTAAGTTTAATTTGTTGACATAGAATTATGGAGGGTGACTACTTCTATATAATGCCTTAAACAACATTCTTAATATTTAAGGTGAGGAGGAATTAGATACAATAAAATTTTGGTTGTTACATTCTCCCCTCCTAAAAGAGAGCTTCGTCCCCGAAGCCTGACGTACCTTGGAAAAGTTGCGGGTAATTCTGCATCATCTCTTCCTCTGATTCCCAGGTAGCTTCTTCAATCTCTTTACTTCTCCATAAAACCTTCACTAAAGGGATTGCTTTGTTTCGCAGTTGTTTCTCCTTCCTGTCTAGGATTTGAACCGGCTCCACAGTATATGACAAGTCGTCTTGGAGCTGCAGTGGTGAGTATCTAAGAACATGGCTCGGATCTGGTACATACTTCCTCAATTAGGACACATGAAATACGTCATGTATTTTCTCAATCTCTGGTGGTAAAGCTAACCGATACGCCAGAGGTCCAATTCTTTCCAGTATTTCAAAGGGTCCAATATACCGGGGGTCCAACTTATTCCGTTTGCCACCCCGTACCATCCCTTTTATTGGTGATACCTTCAAGAAAACTTTGTCGCCTTCTGCAAACTCCAAGGTCTTCGGCGCCGATCCGCATATGTCTTCTGTCTACTCTGGGCCGTCTTCATTCTCTTCCTTATCATCCGGATCTTCTCTGTTGTATCTACCACTATATCGGCTCCGAATAATGTTCGGTCTCCAATCTCTTCCCAGCAAATCGGAGATCTACACTTCCTGCCGTACAGGGCTTCGAATGGCGGCATTCCAATAGTAGATTGATAACTATTGTTATATGCAAACTCCACTAATGATAGGTATTTTCCCAATTTCCCCCGAAATCCAACACGCATGCTCTCAACATGTCTTCCAATATTTGTATAGTTCTTTCTGATTGTCCGTCGGTTTGCGGATGAGCAGCTGTACTTGGGTGTAGCTTGGTGCCCAGAGCTTGGGATAGACTGATCCATAGCCTTGACTGAAACCGAGGGTCACGATCTGACACAATCGTCTCAGGGACTCCATGAATCCTAATTATCTCTCGGAGGTAAATCTGGGCTAATCTATCCATCGAATAGTTTATTCGTATGGGCAGAAAATGAGCGGACTTGGTAAGTCGATCGACTATCACCCAGATGGCATCATATCCTTAAGGGGATCTAGGGAGTCCTGTCACAAAATCCATAGTAATATTACTCCACTTCCATTCAGGGATTTGTAAGGGCATGAGGAGTCCAGGAGGCTTCTTATGTTCAGCCTTAACTTGTTGGCATATCAAACATCTCTGTACAAAATTTGCTATGTCCTTCTTCATTCCTTCCCACCAAAAGTTCGCCTGCAAATCCTGATACATCTTGGTTGTTCCAGGATGTGCGGTGTAAGGAGTGCAATGGGCTTCAGTTAGAATTCGCTCCTTGAGCTTAAAATCTGGCGGTATAACTATTCGGTTTCCCTTCCTCAGCAAATCCCTGGAAATAATAAATTCTTGGGTTTCACCTCTTTGCACTTTCTCAAAATTCTTAGCTGTCTGATCATCTTTCCTTTGAGCTTCCTTGATTTCTTCATAGAGATCGAAACCAATACTAATTTGATTTATATGGTTCACTCCATCCCGGGGCCCTCTTATGTGAATTTCAAGTTGCATTCTTTCCATCTCCCTTATCAACTCCGATTGCTGTGTTAACAATGCTGCCAAGGATCCTCCAGACTTCCAGCTCAGAGCATCGGCCACCACGTTGGCCTTTCCGGGGTGATAATGAATGTCCAAGTCATAGTCCTTCATTAACTCTAACCATCTTCTTTGGCGCATATTCAATTCCTTTTGGGTGAAAATATATTTCAGGCTTTTATGATCTGTATAAATATCACATGATACTCCATAAAGGTAGTGCCGCCAAATTTTTAAGGCAAAAATGACTGCAGCTAACTCAAGATCATGGGTAGGGTAATTTTTTTCATGGCTCCTTAGTTGTCTAGAAGCATATGCAATTACCCTCCCATTTTGCATCAATACACACCCCAGGCCTGACTTTGATGCATCACTGAAAACAACATAACCTTCATTTCCAATGGGCATGGCTAAGATTGGAGCCGATGTTAACTTATCTTTTAGTTCTTGAAAACTTTTCTGCTGATCATCTCCCCAATGGAATTTGAGGCCTTTCTTAGTTAACTGGGATAAGGGTGCAGCTATCTTAGAAAATCCTTCTACAAACCTCCGGTAATATCCAGCCAATCCGAGGAAGCTTCGCACCTCGGTGACATTGGTAGGTTGAGGCCATCCCTTTATCGCCTCAATCTTTGTGGGGTCCACTGATATTCCTTCTTCATTTATGATGTGACCCAAGAACCCAACTTCATTCAGCCAGAACTCACACTTCTTAAGCTTTGCATAAAGTTGCTTCTCTCTCAATAATTGTAACACTATCCTCAAGTGTCTTTCATGATCCTCCTTACTCTTTGAATAGATCAGTATGTCATCAATGAACACCACTACGAACTGATCTAGATATGGCTGAAAAATTCTATTCATCAAATCCATAAATGCTGCTGGAGCATTGGTCAAGCCAAATGGCATTACTAAAAATTCAAATGGCCATATCTGGTCCGAAAGGCAGTCTTAGAAACATCTTCCGGTTGATCTTTAATTGATGATATCCTGATCTTAGATCTATCTTGGAAATATGCTGGCACCCTGAAGTTGGTCAAATAGGTCATCAATCCTTGGCAAAGGATATCGATTCTTGATAGTGACCTTGTTCAGCTCTCGATAATCTATGCACAACCTCATGCTCCCATCCTTCTTCTTAACAAATAATACCGGAGCACCCCAAGGTGTTACACTCGGCCGAATAAATCCGAGGCTCAGCAACTCTTGCAACTAGTCCTTCAATTCATTCATTTCTGCGGGTGCCATTCTATAAGGTGCCCTGGATATGGGACTTGTCCCAGGTAGAAGAGTAATGGAAAATTCTACTTCTCTATCTGGGGTAAGCCGGGTAGATCCTCCGGAAAGACATCAGGATAGTCCTCTTGCAACTTCTATGTTTTTAATCTTAATCTTCATGTCTTCTTCACTAATAAGGGTTGCCAAAAATCCTTGACACCCTTGCCTCAATAACTTAGTGGCCTTTAAGGCAGAAATGACTGGAGTGCTGATTTTATTCTTCATCCCTTCATAAACTCTTTCGGGAGTCCCTTCCAACTTAAAAATTATCTTCTTCTGATAACAGTCTACATGAACCCGATATGTTGACAACCAATCCATTCCTAGGATGATGTCAAACTCCATTTCTCCTAGCTTAATCAGGTCTGCCTGTGTCTTCATCTCACCTATGATGATTTTACATCCCTTATAACACTCGCTAGTGGTCACTCTGGCGCCTACAGGGGTTGACACCACTAGTTGATAGCTCAAGGGTTCAGATTCCATGTTAATAGTTGCAGCAAAAGATGAAGAAATAAAAGAGTGTGTAGCACCGGATCAAACAATACTCGAGCAACATTATCGGATACATAGACGGTACCTTCCACTACGGCATTGGATGCTCGAGCCTCCTGCTGAGTGATTGCATTCATCCTTCCCTGAACTCTTGGTTGTTGTACAGATGCTTGTGTCATGGCTGAGCGAGTTCTGTTGAAAGGTTGTCGATAGGCGGTAGCTGGTCCTCCTGTTGTAGGGGAGATTCCCATGGTTGGTCTTCCCGTCCCTCTGCTAACTCCTGGGTATCCATGTAAGTTTGGGCAGTCCCTCCTCATGTGACCCATTCTTCCGCAGAAAAAGCATTGCTTACCGGTGGCGCAACTACCAGTGTGACTTTGGTTGCACCTTGGACACCGTTGGTTTCCTGCAAAGTTGGAGCGTTGGGAGGACATTGGTGATGCTGAATGGGGTAATCCCCTATGCTTGGGCCATGTGTTCATCTTGCTTCCCTGGGTGGGCATGATGGAAGATCCCGTGCTTCTGTCGGGCCTCATGGGCTGAGTCCCAAAACTCGGTGCATTATTATACCGGGGGCGCTTCATATAGGGCAGTTCCCTGGTCCTCATCTCTTGATTCTCCTGCATATCCCTTTCAATTTCCATTGCCTTCTCTACAGCTTGACTGTAAACTTGCAGTTGGAAAGGGATCAACTTACTCCTGATTTCTGGCCTCAAGCCCCTAACGAACCTCTTCGTCCTATCTTCCTCCTCGACACCAATTCTCAGCATACCTGAACAGCTGAGTGAATTTAGCTTCATATTGACTCACTGTCCATTGCTCCTGCTTCAGCTCTTGGAACTCCATCGCAAGTCGGTCCTTCACTACTCCAGGGATGTACTTTTCATTGAACTTTGCAACTAAGAAGTTCCAAGAGATCTCCCTTCCCAAGTTCTTAGCTCCTCCTTTTACCATCTCCCACCAGCGCTCGGCCTCTCCTTGGAACATGAAAGAAGCGAAAGATACTCGCTGGGTCTCAGTACATTCCATTACCTCCAGTATCTTTTCAATTTGTCGGAGCCATTCTTCAGCTTGAATAGGGTCAACTCCTCCTCTGAAGGCTGGTGGGTTGAGCTTTTGAAATTGTTCAAGAGCTCTACGAGGGTTGTTTACACTTGCCAACTACAACAGCCAATCTGGGATTCTGTCCGGCACTCCCCGATTAGCATTAGATTGCCCACTCAGAATTTCTTGACTTGCCGGGGGATGGACGCTCCCAATTGCGCTGTGCAATGGGACGTTGCCCTCCGAGTTGGCATCGGATGGAGGAAAATTCAAATCCATCTAATACCTAGAAGAATAGTTGCACATAATCAATGGTAACTCAATGATGACAAGTAGAGTAGTTCACAAACAAAACACTGATTTCATTTATGCATAAAGCGTTTTCATAGCAACATATACATTAGCATGGCTGCAGTCATTCAAAACATACCAATGCAGTCAAAAAGGGATACAGGTTCATACATGTAACTATTGACGACCACTTTCTTTACAAAAAAAAATATATATATATACTTATGTGAATCGACATTCCTTTTCTTCAAAAACAAGAACGACAAAAACAAAACAAAAAAAAATGCCACCCAACTAAACTCCCTTCAAGGGGTGATGTTAGATCCCGAGGAGCTCTCCCCCCGATCTTCCCCTACAGGTTCCTCTTCTGGATCCTCTTCTTCTGGTTCTTCTTCTATTGGTTCTTCTTCTACTTGTTCTTCTTCCATTGGTTCTTCTTCCATTGGTTCTTCTTCTACTTCCTCCAGTACAGCATCAAAATCACATCCCCAAATTTCATTATCGTCGTACAGGTCCATATCTTCCACCCAGCAAGAATTCCACCAAATACCCCCAACGAAAATCCTTCCGTCAGGATTCATCTCCTCATTAGGTAGGACTCCCAAGTCCTCAGTTACTGGTGCGTCTCTAATGGCACTTTCTGCCTCATTAATGTCATCTGCCTCATCTTGCCCCATGCGGATCCCTGCATCTAATTGGCTAGGGAACCTTTAAGGATGACATTTGGATCGGTTTCGTCAGATTCAAAATCCCAGTCCATTGGGTCCGCGATTCAACTTAAACTTTCCGACTCCGGACCGTCAGACGATGATCCAGACATCTCAGAATCTCCCATCTGTAGAAGTAAGACATTTATATAGCCGATGTGCCTTCCAATTCTCCCCAAAGCAATAATTTGCATGAATATAAAATCAAGATATGATAGTAAATCACCACTTATATAACCATGCCGATCTTTCATAAATTTCTCTTATGCACAACTGTCCTACCAATATGTTTGACCCCGACTTATGTGATATTTTGATTGTTCCCCTTTCCGATGTCCTATAACACTGGAATTTCTTACAGAAGGGCCCGCACCCCTTGCAAGATTCATTTGAACTAAGGTATGCGGGTACCCACATTCAAATGTGGAGAACAGTTAAATATCCTACATTTCAGGGCCAAATACTCTAAAACTATACCATCATCCTCATACCCCACCTCTAATTTACTCTAGTACACACATACATGACTTCATAGCCAGTCTTACATACTACATCTATCTAGGCTAACCTTGCCTAAACCATGCTCTGATACCAATTGTAACGGCCCCAGTTTCTAATAAACAAGATTAGGCCTACAACAACATTTATCTCCGTTAACCTTAAATTAAGAAAAATTTTGGCAGCATCATCCTTAATATTCCTTCTTTTTTTTTTTTTCACTTACAATAATCAAGATTTCGGCTCAAAGGCCTACTTATATCACCAATAATTTCGGCACACCCGGCCTACTTATCAATCACATATACCAAGTCTTAACCACAAACATATATCATGACTTCATTCCTTACATTGCAAGCATAGTCTTTACATCAACATTTCAAGAGTTACTTTCCAACAATAAGCATTCCCACATATTGTCATCGTTCCAAAATTCCAAAACATACCTATCCAAGGGATTCACAAACCCAGAACATAATATTACATACAAGACAAAGGTCTCAAATACTATAAGGACAAAATGTACATCAAGTACAACTTAACATGTTTTTTCCATAAAGACTTCCATAGGGTCTATACCTACACATTTAAGATCACATAACAAAACCAAATGATGCTACAATACATTATGCCATCCATAACTTAACCTTTCCATTTAGAGTGGTCCCTTACCCTTATCCAAACCTGAAAAGATGGAAATAAAATAAAATGAGCTCGACAGCTCAATGAGTAAACCATATCATAGGGAATTGATATAACACTTTCATAAGCTAAACAGTTTAGAAAAGATAATTACAATGAGTCCCATGACAATAATTTATTCGAATTACCTTACTTGTTCCAAGTTCCATACATATGTGGTCTACATGACTACACCATCAAAAGTGACATTTAACTATATCATGACACAAAAGATATAATTGTATGATTATGTATGAAGTTTTCATGGTAAGTCCACTCACATCAACTAGGCTCGTTATATTCATAAAGTGACAATTTAGATTAGTATAAGCAATATCAAACATGAATGCAACTTAACAATCACTTATGGATATTATTCAATCTGAAAGAAATTTCCCCGTCTTCCACCCCCTACCGGCTCCCGCACGGCCCCTTCCTCCATGTATATATAATTCATATAAAATATATAAATTTCCCCGTCTTCCCCCCTCCTACCGGCTCCCGCACGGCCCCTTCCTCCTTATATATATATATACATACGTGTGTCAAATCCCCGTCTTCCCCCCCTCCTACCGGCTCCCGCACGGCCCCTTCCTCCTTATATATATATAAATGCATCATACAAGTGAAAGTTATGATATTCATACTAAGCAATATAAACTAACTTACATGTCATGCCCAAAATGATGTGCCACAATAAAGAAACATGCACTAGGGTTTCCCAAAATCATAGTAACGCCATAATGCGCCAATTCCAACCCCGTATGCACATATGCAACCATCCACATGTACTCACTAGTACACCACATAAAGTTATGACATAAAGAGGGATTATTCCCCATGTACTCTTGTGAACATAAAGCAAGCTTCAAGTTTATATCATATCCATATCGAATCGATTATCATGATAATAACCAAGAAAGATAGCGACATAACACGCTAATTTGGCTCAATAGGCATACATAATATACTAGCACAAGAGTTCTACACACACATATCATAACGATGTAATGTAGAGACATAATCAAGCATATACTACTCTTTTGCATTTTCATTAACCTAAAGTTACTTAACAAACAGCGAATTTAAGATACTAAATTGCCTTATCTAAGTCAAATTAGTGAGTTAAAACATGTATACCACACATTTATCACATCACAATATGATATAGGGCACAATAATTAAGTAATACTCATCGATTTTCATCTAGCGTAAAGATATCACAAAAACAGCAAATAATACCATTGTGAGTCACCTACACAAATGTAAAGTTCTGATTTTTCAAGCATTAATAGGATAACATAATCCCAAATGGTTAGGTTTACTCACTATGTTTCAATACTCTGAAACAGAGAATTAAGCCTCAGAATAATGCTGTTTGGCCGTGGGAGATCTCACCCCCAGCTCACCAGGAACCTCCTCCCCAAAGATCGAGCCTTCTCTCCCCCAAATTGCCGCAGAAACCTCTCCTTTGCCGCGGTTCCGCGCAAAGTAACAGAGCCCCGCGCTCTGCTGCGGCTCTGCTTGCTGTGCGCCTGTGTCACTGCCCTCCCTCTCGAGGATTTCTGCTTCAGAGTCTAGAAGAGTAGGAATTCGGGCAAAAAGAGGGTACCCTAGTTTCAATTCTTAAATTTCTATGGATGAGATGAAATGGGGGATTTAGGGCTTCAATTTCTTCACAATTGCAAGGAAAATTTTCAGGATTTGGGAGAAAAATTCTGCAGAATTTTGAGTGAGGAAGATGAAGAGGCAAGCTTCTAGTCAACTCCTTGGAATTGCAAGAACTAGGTGGTGTATCCTCATGATGCCACTTGGCCAAGACTCTCTCAAGGTGCCACATGGAAACCCAACTTTCAAGAATCATTAGCCCATTTAATCTCCCCCCTAATACATACTTACCACTAAAAAGGTATTAGGATAAGCATGGTGATTAATATATAGCCCCTTTAATCTTCCCCCTAATGCATACTTACCACTAAAAGGTATTAGGATAAGCTTGGTGATTAAGGGGATATGATGGATTAGGTTGACATTTTCTTTTACCATTACCTAAGTCATAAATTTGCCCAAAATACATGCACATAAGCTTTCATGTTAACATTTTTTAGTCACCACAATCAAATGATTAAATAAAACATTGAAAAGGGAAGTGGGTCTATTAATTAAGTTTAATTTGTTGACATAGAATTATGGAGGGTGACTACTTCTATATAATGCCTTAAACAACATTCTTAATATTTAAGGTGAGGAGGAATTAGATACAATAAAATTTTGGTTGTTACAAAAATTTACACCAATAATTCTGAAACAAAGATTGCAAGGATGGCCTCAAGATGCTATCCTATTTCTTACTGCACTCTTTTTACTATGATTTCATATAGAAAATTCATTTTTCCCCTCCCTAAAAAAAACTCGAAAAAAAAAAAAGTAAAAGAAAAAACAAAACTTTGGGTAAAAAAAAACATCACGCATGTGGTAGCTCGACTGTACGCTGTCAGGTCCTGCTTGGCGGACAGACAGGTGTGGGCCCGGCCTACACTCAGCCGACCCATTTGACATTGGTGGGCCCCACGAGATCAGCATCTGCACTAGTTGCAGTACATATTGAGTTGTGTGCTTTCACGTACGCGTTTTCTCGTATTTTCAGGAAGAGAACATTCAATCATTATTAGCTTGGCATCTGTTTGGGCCCCACACAAGAAACTGTCGCTCTCAGGTCCCGGAGTTTGTCTCCCAGATTTCAGATTTTTTTTTTTTTTTTTGGTTTTATTTTTTTAATCAGTTCCCAAATTTGCGCAAAGGTACCTCAACAATCAACATATTCTCAGAAACGGAGGAGGACTGTTTTGGTTTGGCCGAAGAAAACAAAAGAAAATTGCAGATGTTAAAAAGACGGTATCCTCTCTCTAATGAGAAACGAGTGAGGTTGAAATCATGGATAGTGGCCGTTTGTTTCGCGTAAAACTCCGTAATTCGTAAATAACTTACTACCCAGTTACAACTACGGCGTTTGTTTGGACCGTAATTCGTAAAAGACTTACGTAACTAAATAACACTCACATGCAACCCAGTTACCACTCACTTACAGCCCAGTTACAGTTAATTTTGTGGTCATACAAATTTGTAATATTTTTTATATTAATATTAAAAATTTTTAATATTTAACTTTTTTTAATATTTATTTGCAGTATTAAAACTTTTAAAATCACCAAATAGTTAATTTTGTGGTCAACTTTTTCACTTACGACTTATACATTACGACAACCAAACTCCGTAAAGTACAATACACTTTCCCACTTTACAATTTTATATTACCAACCAAACACCGTAAAATTTACATACATGTAACTCATTTACAATTGTAAAAGACTTTACTAATTACAACTACGAATTACAGTCAGTTACGACAACCAAACAGACCCGAAGTTTGAGATCCAATGTTGAAAGATACAAAGCTTTTTAGCACAAGAGAAATGGATTCAGGTTTACACGCTGATTGATCCATTAATGACCAAAGAAACCACTCCTTCTTGGAAGATAAAGGTGCTTTGGACTCGATGAAATTAACCATGGCGCTAATTGAAGGCCGTAGAACAAAGGGATAACAAAGGCCTAGGACTTGAATTTCCCCTAGTATTATTGTGTTTATGAATGGGGTAGAAAGCCTAGTGAAATTCTTGAGAGAATTGTTAGTTCTCGTAGTTTTTTTTTTCTAGAAGAAGCTCGCAGTTAACTGCCAGCATATATACACGCTGTTACGCTAAATCGGTATGCTATGATACCAATTGTTACTTCAAAAATAGACGTTTGTGGAACTTGATATTATAATAATATTTACAAAAGAAACTGTTATAAAGCAAACTAGCAATGCATAGATAAAAGAGTAATAGCAAACAACAAGAGAATTTAACGTGGTTCGACTCAAACTTGGCCTACGTCCACGGGGAGAGAACTTGAAAGAGCTTTATTAATGAACTTGATACAAAGAGATATAATCTTTCTCTTAATCTTATAAGAATATTCACCTTTCTCTTGAATTTAGACTTAGATTATAAGAGTATACCTTCTCTCTGTGCACTTTCACCTTTCTCCATCTTTTTTGGCTTCCTCTGATCTTCTTAGCATCTCCTTGGTGTTCTCCACCCGACACAACAACCTACTGGATTACAATCTTTATTTATAAAATTTTACAATACAATTTTTATTATGACTATGAGATGTTCTTGGTCATCAGATACGTGAAGAATCTTGATCAATGCTATGAGGAGTTGATCTCCTTAATTTAGAAGAATTCTAGATCCTTAAAATTTAGAAACAAAACTTCATAAAATAGAATCTGAATCCCATTCGAACTCCACCAAATAAGGAAACTCGCATGCGCCTGAAAAGAAAATTGCTCCCGCTTCAGAAACGGCTTGACTAGTTGATTTATCATGCAGATTAGTCAACTACTCCTTTAGTCGACTTATAATTCTTATTAGTTAACTACTGTATAAGCAATTCTTCTCTGTATCTGTCTAGTCGACTAGTCTGAACATTAGTCGAATATACAGTGGACTAATCTGCTCCACCTTACTTTGCTTCTTCTGCTTCAAGCTATTTTTTCTTCAATCGGATTGAATCTTCTTCGACCATCATCTCATTTTGAAAATAAAGCAAAATCCTGATAATTTTCACCCTGACTTGCTTTTCAAGCCTTTAGCAAAACACTTTGAGATTTTAGATTAGTATCTTAATTTTTTCCTTAATTGTACCGTAAAGTGAAGCATTTAACTCTTATCTCCTCTCCCCGGGGCCTTTAGCTGACTTACAGCTATGGCTTGGACCATCTCAAGCCTTGCTCGAATGCACCATTTCTCCTTCCTAAAACATTTTGACCCGGTTCATGTCTCATCATAGTCTTCCTTGAAGCTCCACCTCGCGATGAGCTCCCTTCCAAGTGTATCCCTGAAACTCCACCTCGAACTGAGTTTTCTTCCTTCGGCTTGTATAACCCTTCACACTTCTCTCCTTTTAGGATTACACAATCTCCTTGGCTAACTGGGATGATGCCTTGTTGCACTTGGATCTGACTTCCTTCTTCGTCGAGCACCCCTATGAATATTAGATCGTACCGTTCTTCTAGGACATAGCAGACTGCCTCCAGAGCATACATCATCCCATCTTTTTCTATAACCTTGACTGTCCCAGTGCCAATGACCTCGCAAGTCGAGCTATTCACCATCTTGACAGTCTCTTTCTTCTTTGCAACCAAAGAGTTGAACAGCTTTTTTGAGAACACACATGAAACATACTATCAGGATCAAATATCCAACTTTTTCCTTGAGAAGTGTTGTCTTCAATATAAGAAGCCGTTATTACTTTAGTGCCAACACCGCTTGTTATATCTGCCTCCGCAGCTTACCTCTTCTTCTTCAAGCAATCTTACTGATGCGTACAGTTATTCTTCCAATGACCTTCCCTGTGATAAAAGTGACACACTTTTGACAAGTCCGAACCTTTCTTTCCTTCTCTTTCTTTTATTCCCGTGACCATCAAACCTGATCCTTCCTGCTGCTCTTGATTTGATATTTTCCTGATCTCATTAGATAAAAGAGTTGATGTGACCTACTCAAAGATGAGAATTTTCTTATCGTAAAGCATTAAAGTATACCTAGAGGGGGGTGAATAGGTGTAATGCTAATCTAATATGTAGATTAATATGAATAATGCAAATGATTAACTCAAATAAAGAAGTGAAACCGGATTCTCAATGAAGGGCTCTAGAACTTCTCCTAGAGCTGAGGTGCTCAATTACCTTCTTGATTGAAAGAGAAAAACTGACAAGTATAAATAATGCAAGAGAGGAATAGCAAGTACAATGAATCAAAAAAATACAAGTGCAAGCAATAAAAATACAGTAAGAGCAAGAAAGAAAGCAATTACAAATACAAGAAATTTGTTTCGAGGTTCGAGCACCAAGCTCTACGTTCCCGCCTTCATCGCGTGAAGGATTTTCACTATCCACTAAGGATCACCAGAAAGATAGCACGATTACAAGGTCTACATAAGACCGGAATACATAACTCCAACTCTCAATCCTCTACACAAGAGGTAGCACTAAGCAAATTAAGGTTAACAAGCTCTTGCAACTATAAAGGTTACAAACTCTCTCTTTATAACGTCTAAGATTTTGAGTAGAGAAATGAAGCTCAAGAAATTTGTGAGAGAAAAATTCAGTGAGAAGAGTAATCTTTAAGAACTGAAAACTTCAGAGAATGATTGAGAATTAAAAGCACTTTGACTGATAAACTTAAAAATAAAAACTTGATTTTCTTAAAAGCAATATCTCAAAAACTTGAATAATTTTGTCAAAAACTTGTTCTTTCTTCTTCTCAAATGACCCATATATATAAGCAATGGGTAAAAACAATTTGAAGAGAATCTTGTCCTTAACCCGAGGTGTTTAGGCCAAAAGAAAAAAAAACAGCCGTTAAAAAAAACAGAAAACTGTCATTTGAAAAAATAGTCGTTACTATAGCAGACTTACGCTGTCGGTCCGACGGCTTGTTAAAACTAGCCGTTGAAGGCTGTCAATTGACCAGAAGGTCAGCCAAGTCCTGATAGGACTTCGGTTGACCGGTGGGTTAAACACAGCAACGGTCAAAACCTTAGGTCGACCGATTAGTCAACCGACCCAAGAGCGTTACTCCATGTATCAGTTGTGCACAATCGGTCGATCACTTGGTCGACCGAGCCAGTATCCAAGACACTGAACACAATTGGTGATCGACTGGCCATGCTCCAAAAAAAGAAATTGTATAGTTTTTGAAGTTAACCCCCATTTTAAGTAAATAATATAAGTTTGAAAAATGTTTTGATAATATACAAGTTATAAGGAACATATATATAGCTGGTTTAAAAATTATGAGAAAATATAGAGCATGTATCAATAACCAACTTAGGAAAAACAAGTTTAAATGCTAAAACGAAAACCTTATTTTTGAAATTTGTGAATATGTGTGTAGTTCTTCCTCGAGCATTAATTCAACACCAAAACCTACACATTCTAATATCTTACAAAGAGTTACATAAGCTTCAAGTCTTCATCAAAGAGAGCTTATCAAAATTTCACATTTTGATTATTCACGCTTGAATCCCTTCCTTGAATCAACTCGATCTCCTCAAACTTTCTTTATGAGGAAGAGCAATCATCTTCCAAAACTTTTGATCCCTGAAAACTTATAGACACTAGAAATTGATTTGTACCTTATAACTTCATGTTGTTTGTAATTATCAAAATAAAACTAGGAAATGTACCCTTGGGCTAACAGAGCATAATGGTGATGATATGATCGTATGACTGTGAAAGTAAACTGAGAAGTACCAACGCCATGTCCTCCTCGTCGATCTTGACATCAATAACTAGAAGCTCGTTGATGACCTTATAAAGAAAGTTTAGATGCTCCAGCACGACTATCCCTTTCTTCACACGTAGCCCATATAATTTTTCTTGAGATACAGCTTGTTCAAGAGAATTTTTGTCATATATAATGTTTCTAACCTTGATCACAATCCCAAAACCATTCTTCATCTATCACGTTATACATATCATCATCTGCGAGACATAGTTGGATCATGCTTATTAGTTTTAGATCTATTTCTTCCAAATCCTCATCTGACGTACCTACAGGTGTTGTAAACTTTTCTTGCATAGTCTTTTGATGACCCCTTTGCACCAGCAATGCTTTTAACCCTCTTTTATCATAAACTGAAGTTTTCTTTGCCATTAAACTTCTCGACCTCAATTTTTGTCATATAATTTCCTACCTTCGACGTATCACTTTTTATCAACATTTATCTCTAATACCACTGTTGCGCGAAATCGGTATATTATGATACCACTTGTTACTCCTGAGATCTACGTTGCGAAACTACATTATATGATAACACTTGCAAAAAAAATATTATAAAGCAAATTAATAATGCCTAGACAAAAGAGTAATAGAAAACAACATAAGAATTTTATATGGTTCGACCAAAACTTGGCCTACGTCCACGGGTAGAGAACTTGAGAGAGATTTATTAATAAATTTGATACAAAGAGATCTAACCTTCCTTTTGATCTCACAAGAGTATTCACTTTCTCATTGAATCTAGACCTAGATTACGAGAGTATAACTTCTCTCATGTACTTTCACCTTGCTCTTCTCTTTCTTAGCTTCCTCTGATCTTCTTCAAGATCTCCTTGGTGTTCTCCACACGCCACAATAGCCTACTGGGTTACAATTTTTATTTATAAGATTTTATAATACAACTCCTATTCGGACTATGAGATGATCTTGGTTGTCGGATGCTTGAAGAATCTTGATCAATTCTATGAGTAGTTGATCTCCTTGATTTAGAAACAAACTTTCATAGAATATGATCGGTCACATATGTTGCACTGTAACGGTCCCAGTTTAAATTTTTCCATTTTATCATAATTATCTCGTACAATCCAATATAATCATCCGAACTCTTCACTATACGTCAGAATTTCCATTAAAGATATCATGTATGATCTACTCGAAACTTATCATATTAACACATATAGTTCAATAATCTATAAGAACACAGTCTACATTTATCATGTCAAAATATATATATACATATAAGTAAGAGTCCAACACCCGGTCCTATAAGAATTACAAGTCAAGAGCAACACTCAACTAAAAGTACGCATGTTTATACAAAATTATATACTTAACAAAAGTAGCTTCTAATACAATGGTCCTGGTGACGCTTGTCCCGCACAATTGCCCTTAAGCGGGTCCCTTGCCCTTGTCCAAACCTGTAGGTGGAGTAAGAATAGAGTGAGCTTGACGGCTCAGTGAGTAAAACAATAGCTAAATATGCCTATCAAGTAGGTATACATGGCTAAGTTATCCGGTTGGCATGTGTATCGCTATACTATTTTTATAGGATCTTATGATTATCCAGGAACCAAAACCAAAACCAAACACAGTAATAAGGTCTTACTAGTCGATCTATAGTCGACTAATACTAACTGTAAGTCGACTAATTTGAAGGTATAGTCGACTAACTCCACTTCACACGTATCTGCTTCTTAACTAACAGCCAGGAATTTATGTAGTCGACTACCCTTCCTGGTATAGTCGACTAACCCAAGTACTAGTCGACTTGAATTCCCCTATAGTCGACTAAAACTGTCAAAAGTTGTGTTACTCTCTGGATGTCACCTATAGTCGACTACCCTCCTTCTGTAGTCGACTAATCTACAATATTAGTCGACTAGTAGTTGACTCAAGTCGACTAATTCTGCCAAAAACAGATTGCCAACTTTCTGTTTGCTCTCTGTATCTGGGATTAGTCGACTACAGTCTATATGTAGTCGACTAATCCTGCTATCCAGCAGAATATCTGCCTAAATATCACACTTTTAGTCGACTATCCCAGGGACTTAGTCGACTAACTTACCCAAAAAGTGCCTGTTAAGAAGCCATTCTAGGTTTGATGTTAAGGATTTATGCATGAATATAACATAGGACTTATATCATAGTGATAACCATATTTATACACATAATCTCTCCTTCTATGCCTCCAGTTCAACCCGGTCCCTTCCTCCGATACATAATATATAATCTCCCCTTCTACGCCTCCGGTTCAACCCGGTCCCTTCCTCCGATACATAATATATAATCTCCCCTTCTACGCCTCCGGTTCAACCCGGTCCCTTCCTCCAATGCATGATGCCATCATATAATATCAATATGCAAGACATATAATAAAATCATGGATTCATAAACAACATGAGTAAGTACTTGCGGAATTGAAACACATGAACCCAAAATATACATAAGGTCAAATACTTGTGTATCTCTTACACTTAATTCATTTCCTACTTATTTCTACTCATCATGTTGTTAAAGTTAGCATGTTCTACTCACACTTGAAGTTGTATGTTCTGATTTTGTTTTGCCCTTTGCTGTTGCTGCTGCTGTTGCTTGTGTTGCTGCTGCTTTTGCTGCTGCTGCTGGAAAAAGGAGAGGGAGGGAGAGAGGTTGTGAATAGAGAGAGAGAGTGTTTGATCAAAAAGTGTTTAATCATCTTCATCCCCTCTATTTATAGCCTTTAACTCTCCATAGGATTGTGCCAAGTGTCCCCTAAACATCCCATCAAGTTCACTCTTCTCCATGCCTCTCCCCCCTCTCCATGAGGTACAAGCATGGGGGGGCATGGTGGTAATAAGTCAAACACATGTGGGGTATTCTTATACCTATATACATGGATGTATAAATACTCATGTATACATACTTATTTATACATACACATATAATAATCATGACTTAGTTAAGGCATCTTGCATGCATACTAATCCCATTACCCCTTATGATTAATTAGGACAAGAAATGCTTAAATTAGGGCAAGTGTTACATTCTACCCTCCTTATGGAAGTTTCGTCCTCGAAACTTAACGTACCTTGGAACAAATGTGGATAGGCTTTTCTCATCTCCTCTTCCAGCTCCCAAGTGGCTTCTTCTATGTTTTGATTTCTCCATAAGACCTTGACCAAGGAAATATTTTTGCTTCTCAATTGCTTCTCCTTGCGATCAAGAATTTGTACTGGTTCTTCCGCGTAAGACATATCTTCTAGTATATGCAGGGGTTCACGGGAGATGACGTGATCAGGATCGGGCACATACTTCCTCAGCTGAGATACATGAAATACATTGTGCATCCGTTCTAAGGCAGGGGGTAGGGCCAAGCGGTAAGCAACCGGGCCAATTTTATCCAGTATCTCAAACGGACCAACATATCTAGGGGCTAATTTGTTCTTACTGCCGGTGCGTCTCACTCCCTTCATCGGAGATACCTTTAGAAAAACACTATCTCCTACTTCAAACTCCAGTGGTCTGCGACGATTGTCTGCATAAGCTTTCTGTCTGCTCTGGGCTGCCTTCATCCTTTCCTTGATTAGCTTGATCTTCTTAGTAGTCTCTTGAATTACATCGGGGCCGAACAGTCTTCTATCCCCAACTTCCTCCCAACAGATTGGCGATCTACACCTCCTCCCATACAATGCTTCAAATGGAGGCATACCAATAGTGGACTGATAACTATTATTATAAGCAAACTCCACTAAGGGTAAATAGTTGTCCTAACTCCCCCCAAATCTAGCACACAGGTTCTCAACATATCTTCCAATATTTGAATGGTCCTTTTTGACTGTCCATCTGTTTGGGGGTGGGCTGCTGTACTGAGTTGCAATTTAGTGCCCATAGCTTTGGACAAACTCTTCCAAAATCTTGATTGAAATCTTGGGTCTCGATCTGATACTATGGATTCAGGTACTCCATGTAATCTAATTATTTCTCGGACATATACCTGAGCCAGTCTTTTCATTGAATAATTGATCCGGATAGGCAGAAAATGGGCAGATTTGGTGAGTCTGTCTACTACTACCCAGATTGTATCCAGCCCTTGGGACGTCCGAGGAAGTCCAGTGACGAAATTCATAGCAATTTGACTCCACTTCCATTCGGGAATAGATAAAGGCACTAACAAACCTGGGGGCTTCTTATGTTCCGCCTTCACTTGTTGGTAGACTAAACACTTGTGGATAAAATTTGAAATGTCTACCTTCATTCCTTCCCACCAGAAGTTATGTCGCAGATCTTGGTACATTTTTGTGCTTCCGGGATGAGCTGTATAAGGTGTACTATGAGCCTCCTTCATTATTTCTTCTTTGATCTCTGCTACATCTGGCACACATAATCTGCGTCCAAGCCGCAGTACATCGCCTTCTATTTGAAACTCCTTGAGTTCTCCTTCTTGCACTTTCTTCATAATTTTCTTTATTTGAGTATCTCCTTATTGGGCCTCTTTGATCTTGTCGTATAGATTAAATTGAGCACTCACTTGATTCAATTTACACTCAGAATTGGAAGGATCAATGACTCGCACTTCTATTTGCATTTCTTCTAGATCTCTTAAGATTCTTGCTTGACGAGTCATCAAGGCGGCCAGGGTCCCTCCTGATTTTCGGCTCAAAGCATCAGCCACCACATTGGCCTTCCCAGGGTGGTATTGAATAGTGATATCATAATCCTTCATTAGTTCTAACCACCTCCTCTGCCTCATGTTCAGTTCCTTTTGTGTGAAGATGTATTTTAAGCTCTTATGATCAGTAAAAACTTCACAAGACACTCCATACAAATAATGTCGCCAGATTTTTAAAGCAAAAATCACGGCGGCTAATTCCAAGTCATGAGTGGGGTAATTTCTTTCATGGGTCTTCAATTGTCGGGACGCATAGGCAATGACTTTTCCATGTTGCATTAACACACATCCCAAACCCAGTTTTGATGCATCACTAAAGATGACAAATCCTTCAGTCCCCGAAGGTACAATTAAGACAGGAGCAGCTGTCAGCCTAGCTTTAACCTCCAGGAAGCTCCTATCTTGATCTTCTCCCCATGCAAACTTCCTATTCTTTCTAGTTAATTGAGTCATTGGTGCTACAATCAGAGAAAATCCTTCTACAAATCTTCTGTAGTACCCAGCTAATCCCAAGAAACTTCGGACTTCAGTAACATTAGTGGGTCTAGGCCAGTTTCAGATTGCTTCAATTTTTGCCGGGTCTACTGATATTCCTTCCTTAGATATGATATGGCCAAGAAACCCTACTTGTTCTAGCCAAAATTCACATTTCTTCAACTTTGCATAAAGTTGCTTCTCTCTCAAGATTTGAAGGACATTATTAAGATGTTTCTTATGATCTTCTATATTCTTTGAATAGACCAAAATATCATCAATGAATACCACTACAAACTGGTCTAGATATGGTTGAAAAATCCGATTCATTAAGTCCATAAATGCTGCCGGGGCATTAGTGAGTCCAAAAGGCATGACTAGAAATTCAAAATGTCCATATCTTGTCCGGAAAGCTGATTTGGGCACATCTTCAGGTTTGATCTTCAACTGGTGATATCCTGATCTAAGGTCTATCTTAGAAAATACACAAGACCCTTGTAGTTGATCAAATAAGTCATCAATTCGAGGAAGAGGGTACTTATTCTTGATAGTTGCCTTATTCAATTCCCGGTAGTCAACACATAGTCTCATACTCCCATCCTTCTTCTTTACAAATAGTACAGGTGCTCCCCAGGGAGATACACTTGGCCGAATGAACCCTTTGTCTAATAAGTCCTGCAATTGAGTTTTAAGTTCTTTCATTTCTGCAGGGGCCATACGGTACGGTGCCTTAGAAATTGGGGCAGTACCGGGTATTACATCTATTGTAAATTCTACTTCCCGATCTGGGGGCAGGCCTGGTAAGTCTTCCGGGAACACATCAGGAAACTCATTCACAATTGGAATAGTCTTAATATTTACATCAGTCCTGGTGGTATCCAATACCGAAGCCAGGAATCCTTGACGCCCTTACTTCATTAACTTGGTGGCCTTGATGGCTGATATGTGAGGTATATCACAACTAACTTTTTCTCCTTCAAAAATAAACTCCGGAGTCCCTTCCATTTTAAAGATAATCCTCTTCTTATTACAATCCACATGAGCACTACAAGCAGACAACCAGTCCATTCCTAGTATGGCATCGAACTCCATTTCACCTAGCTTAATCAGATCAATGGATGTTTTCATTTCTCCAATTATCACTTCACAATTCGCATATCTAGTGCTAGCTATCAAATTTTTCCCTATAGGTGTGGACACAACCAATTGAAATCCTAGGGGTTTTGAGACTTGATTTAGTTTATGAGCAAAAGCACTAGATACGAATGAATGAGTAGCTCCAGGATCAAATAATGCATGAGCAATATGTCCTGATACGGAGATCATACCTTCCACCACTGCATTCGAGGCCATTGCTTCCCGGTGGGTTAATGCGAAGGTTCTGCCTTGCACCTGAGGTTGCTGAACCGATGACTGGGTTGCAGCAGGACGTGGGGCATTACTGGCTTGTCCTCTGGGAGGATTCGTCCTCATGGTCGGCCTTCCACTTCCTCTACTCGGCCCTTGGCTTCCACGCATTGTCGGACAATTCTTCCTTAGATGTCCCACCTCTCCACAATTAAAATAAGACCTGTCAAAGAGGCAGTTTTCAAAATGGTTTACTCTGCACTTCTGACACCAGGGAGCCTCCGAGATTCTGGGATGGGACGCATAGGTAGCTTGTGTCTTCGAGGGGGTGTCTCTGTTTCTCAGCCATGTTCTCCCGCCTCTGGCCCCTCCTCCTCTATGAAAAGTGGTGTTAAACCCAGGCCCTTTGCTACTGGTGGATCCTGATGCCGTCATCATTGGAGGTCCTTGATAACGGGGGCGCTTAGAATTGGGAGTTCCTTCCACCCAGTCTCCCTGACCTTCTTGTATGTCCATTTCTACCTCCAAAGCTCTTTCTACTGCCTGGAGATAATTCCTCAGTTGTAATGGAATCAGTCGGCCACGAATATCCGATCTTAGGCCCTTTACGAACCTCTTTGTCTTTTCTACTTCACTCCTTACCAGGGCATCAGCATACCTGGATAGCTGAGTGAATTTCTGATCATACTGGGATACATTCATAGAACCTTGACGTAGTTCCAAGAATTTTGTTGCCATTTTATCTCTGGCTGTCTCCGGAATGTATTTCTCAGTGAATTTGTTCACCAAGAATTCCCAGGTGATTGATTCCCTTGCATTCTTCATACTATGCTTCACTGCCCTCCACCAATGTTCCGCTTCCTTTTGGAACATAAAAGAAGAGAAGGACACCTTTTGTTCATCAGTGCAGCTCATAACTTCTAGGATCTTTTCTATTTGAAGGAGCCATGCTTCGGCTTGTAAGGGGTTCGCCTCTCCTTCAAATACGGGCGGTTTCATCTTCTGAAACTGCTCCAGTGCTCGGTGGGAGTTGTTACTGCTCGCTCTGGTCATTAGTTGTGCGAGCCACTCCGGCATTACCCCTGGAGTTCCCTCATTCCCTCTCATTTGAACTTCAGAGTCTCCATCATTGTTCACGGGGGGTGCACTCCCCATCTCACTGTAGTGTGTCGTATCGAGCGGCAGGGACTCATCAGGGGGTAGTTGGTTCAAATCCATTTGTTCTCCCTATAAAAATAAGGGCGTCTAATTAACACACTACACAATATAGGAATGCATTGGGATAAAACTTTAGTCTCAGACAATCATGTTAATAACATCACTTTTGAAAACAAGCAACTTGTTATATATATATATATATATATAGATACATCCATCATGGATACAAAAGGTATTATACTGACATGCCTTCCTTCCTGGATATCCAGACTAACCCATGTGCATTCATAAGATATATGCCAGGGTACATATAACAACCCTAAGGATATCCATCACCTAACATACTAGGCTTATACATGTATATACATCAAAAGTGCCGGCTCTAAGGTTCATCCTTCGTAGGGTAGAGTATCCCCACTAGAATCTCCGCTAGTGCTGCTGCTATCACCCATATCCTCCTCGGGGTCTTCTTCCGGTGATTCGTCCCCGGCGCAGCACCAGTCGTCTAAGTCATCATAAAGGTCCATATCCTCTTCCCACGTTTCGTTCCAAAGACGCCTCCATATGTAAATCCCCTTCGGGTTTCTTCTTTAATCGTGCTAGAGTGCTCCGTCACTGGTATCTCAAGTGAATCTCCCACAAAGCTTCCTGTGTCCACATTGGTTGGTTCAGGCTCATTAGATGTATGCGACTCAACCTCCTCATAATCTACCCAATTTAGGGGCATAATCGTTTCCGCTGGGTCAGTTTCGTCCGACTCGTACCCCCAATCTATGGAATCCGCCACCCAGCTCTCACTCGAGCTGTCGGAACTAGAGACTGGCCAGAATACATCGGAGTCCCCCATCTACATGTAAACAAAAAGGTCGTATCAATCTCAAGTCCATGAAATAATCTCAATCATATGGCTAACATAAATAGACACATTGGTAACTATACTTATCCTTAGTCTACTCATAAGTCTCATGTCTTTTAGAATGATTCAGATTCAATAGATAACTTAATGCATCCCTTGACACCTAATGCCAACTACTTAACTATGATCACATGTCTGCACGTGTAACCTAACAATTTCATCATCTCTTACTCTTTCTACTTCTAAACCATTGCTCTGATACCAACTGTAACGGTCCCAGTTTAAATTTTTCCATTTTATCATAATTATCTCGTACAATCCAATATAATCATCCGAACTCTTCACTATACGTCAGAATTTCCATTAAAGATATCATGTATGATCTACTCAAAACTTATCATATTAACACATATAGTTCAATAATCTATAAGAACACAGTCTACATTTATCATGTCAAAATATATATATACATACAAGTAAGAGTCCAACACCCGGTCCTATAAGAATTACAAGTCAAGAGCAACACTCAACTAAAAGTACGCATGTTTATACAAAATTATATACTTAACAAAAGTAGCTTCTAATACAATGGTCCTGGTGACGCTTGTCCCGCACAATTGCCCTTAAGCGGGTCCCTTGCCCTTATCCAAACCTGTAGGTGGAGTAAGAATAGAGTGAGCTTGACGGCTCAGTGAGTAAAACAATAGCTAAATATGCCTATCAAGTAGGTATACATGGCTAAGTTATCCGGTTGGCATGTGTATCGCTATACTATTTTTATAGGATCTTATGATTATCCAGGAACCAAAACCAAAACCAAACACAGTAATAAGGCCTTACTAGTCAATCTATAGTCGACTAATACTAACTGTAAGTCGACTAATTTGAAGGTATAGTCGACTAACTCCACTTCACACGTATCTGCTTCTTAACTAACAGCCAGGAATTTATGTAGTCGACTACCCTTCCTGGTATAGTCGACTAACCCAAGTACTAGTCGACTTGAATTCCCCTATAGTCGACTAAAACTGTCAAAAGTTGTGTTACTCTCTGGATGTCACCTATAGTCGACTACCCTCCTTCTGTAGTCGACTAGTAGTTGACTCAAGTCGACTAATTCTGCCAAAAACAGATTGCCAACTTTCTGTTTGCTCTCTGTATCTGGGATTAGTCGACTACAGTCTATATGTAGTCGACTAATCCTGCTATCCAGCAGAATATCTGCCTAAATATCACACTTTTAGTCGACTATCCCGGGGACTTAGTCGACTAACTTACCCAAAAAGTGCCTGTTAAGAAGCCATTCCAGGTTTGATGTTAAGGATTTATGCATGAATATAACATAGGACTTATATCATAGTGATAACCATATTTATACACATAATCTCCCCTTCTACGCCTCCGGTTCAACCCGGTCCCTTCCTCCGATACATAATATATAATCTCCCCTTCTACGCCTCCGGTTCAACCCGGTCCCTTCCTCCAATGCATGATGCCATCATATAATATCAATATGCAAGACATATAATAAAATCATGGATTCATAAACAACATGAGTAAGTACTTGCGGAATTGAAACACATGAACCCAAAATATACATAAGGTCAAATACTTGTGTATCTCTTACACTTAATTCATTTCCTACTTATTTCTACTCATCATGTTGTTAAAGTTAGCATGTTCTACTCACACTTGAAGTTGTATGTTCTGATTTTTGTTTTGCCCTTTGCTGTTGCTGCTGCTGTTGCTTGTGTTGCTGCTGCTGTTGCTGCTGCTGCTGCTGGAAAAAGGAGAGGGAGGGAGAGAGGTTGTGAATAGAGAGAGAGAGTGTGTTTGATCAAAAAGTGTTTAATCCTCTTCATCCCCTCTATTTATAGCCTTTAACTCTCCATAGGATTGTGCCAAGTGTCCCCTAAACATCCCATCAAGTTCACTCTTCTCCATGCCTCTCCCCCCTCTCCATGAGGTACAAGCATGGGGGGGCATGGTGGTAATAAGTCAAACACATGTGGGGTATTCTTATACCTATATACATGGATGTATAAATACTCATGTATACATACTTATTTATACATACACATATAATAATCATGACTTAGCTAAGGCATCTTGCATGCATACTAATCCCATTACCCCTTATGATTAATTAGGACAAGAAATGCTTAAATTAGGGCAAGTGTTACATGCACATTCATTATCACATTCTCATACTTATTATATAATAAACTCTGCTTTTATTCCTAATTATTGTTTAATTTATATGCAGGCCCATTGCTAAAGAAAAGGAAAGAGAAATGAGCCCAAAAGCCCATCAAAATTCTGATTTAGTTCAGAATTAATTCGAAATCAGAAAATCAGGGCAAATCATGACAAATCAGAGAAGTTGAAAACTGGTTGAAACAAATCTTCCCAAACCAATCGTTGAAAGACAAAGATCAAAGGAAGTTTCGTCAAATCCAGGAGCTGAAACGGGAAAACCAGTAAGAGATAAAGGTGAATCACCAAGCGAAGGAGTGCCTCCAACTAGGTGTGGCCAACTGGCCACACTATAGCCGCGGAAACGCGGCTAAAGCCGCGTTTTCACAACATGGTTAGTCTTGTTGGGGGAGCATTTGATCTCCCTATCTTCGTACGCCCCTCCCCGTTGGGTTTTGGCTATAAATACTAGGTTTTTCAGAGACCACTAGGCCATTTTTTCATTCTTTTTAGTGTAGGTTTTTATTTTCTTTTATGTAATTTTTTATTTCTTTGTAAGCATAGGTTAGACTGAGATTCATATAAGTAAGAGAGACTTATGTTAAGAGTGACACCGATGTAACCTCCTCCTTTCTTTCATCGTTTCTACAAGTAATCAAAGGTAACATCTTCATGCTTTTCTTGTTTATATGTTCTTCTTCTATTTCTACTTTTCCTCTTTTGGTTTTGATGAATGTCTAAGTGAACCTAGAAGCATCAATATAACCATGTTTGTGTGAGTGACACTGATATTTCATGATGATGTTTTCCTCCTCAAGATTCTGTATCACTTCATTCTTGTTCGTCTTGATGATGTAATACGAATGGGGACTGAGCTCGATCTTATGGGTTATGCGTTGATCGCCTCTGAAGTAAGGTAAAACATGCAAGGGTTCCAGGTAAGTCATTAACCAGAGGAGGAAAGTATTTCTTTTAGCTTTTCTTTCTTTTCTTTTAATTTTTTAGTTTAGATAACAAACACCATCAACACCCAACTCTTTTATCACTCTTTTCAATTTCTTTGTTACTATCCATTTTCTATTTTCTCCACCTTCTCAATCTATCACTTTTTTTTAACTTAACTTTAACTTATTTTTCCTTTTCTTTTCAAGAACTAAAAGAAAATCTTTAACTATTGAATGTAACTTTCATGAGAACTTGCTAAAAAAGCTTCCATTGCTAGTCCCTCCTTGTGGATCACGACCCGAATAGCCACTTGCTATTGTGGTAATATTGAGCACCTTACACTTTTTATTCTTAAGTTCTGAAATTCTGTATTCTTGTGTGCAGGTAAAAACTCAATCAAAATTTTGGCGCCGTTGTCGAGGAGGGACGGTAAGTTATTCTCTTTTTAGATTTACATTTTTGGTTAACTTTCTTCTTTATTCTTTGTGTACAGGTTTAGCAAGAAATTTTTTACTGCATTAGACATATAAGTGGCCCTGGACTCTGCTTTAGAAAACAGACCCAGAAGCCCTCAGATTTTCTACATTTCAGTGCCAATCTGAGTAAACTACTAACTTATATTTTTGCAGGTTGGCTGAATTGCAAAGCTAAAATTCTGTAATTATTTATTTCCTTATTTGTCTCATTGTACATATTTTCTAACCTCAACAGTAAAATGATGTTTGTTAAATGCTAAAAACGGTTTAGACTTTCATTTAGGCACGTGTCTAATTTTGTTTACATTTTACATTACTGTTGAAGAGTGCTGGAGCAAAAGGTACGTATGCATAACATATAGTTTAAGAAACATTCTTGGGTGATATTTGCTTATGAATGTTACTTTTCTATATCTTGCACACTTTCACAATCAATATTAAGGGCTTGTCCAATAAAAAAGATAAGGTAGGAAAGTCATTACCTTCTCTTAACTCACAAACCATCTCCTCACTCACTAATCAGCCTAATTAAAACTGAGTAGACGTTGGCCCTAGGGAGATCTCAGACTCAATTAAGAGACTGACCTAAGAGAAAGTTGATTTGAATTTGACTCTTGCCAAATCGGTGTCTAAGGTTGGGGATTGAGGGACAAGACCCCGATGATTAGTGGTTTGGCATAATTAGGCCCGTTGTTTAGGCACGGATACCTCCCACCGATCTTACCCCTACCTGGCCGATTAACTTGTGGTCAGATTCAACAATATACCCCCCGTGGACAGTCTAAACAGTTAGGAGTCGTCTAGGTCTAAGGTCTACCCTAACTTATATTAGATTTTTCTTTTTATTTGTTTGCTTATTTGCTTGTTTTTTGTTTATGTTTGACATTTCTTGTATGATATAGCTTATAACAATAATTTTTTCAATTTTAATGGTAATCCATATTACACCCCATTTGACTCAGATAATTCTAACCAGATTTTTTTACAATATGAACCAACAAAATATTCCAGGTTGGACTTATCTGAATCAATATAACCCATGCCCCCAATCTTATAATTATAATTTCCAAAATAATTCCAACTCTTCACAGAGTCAATGGGGATTCACCTCTCCCGAGTCCAATTTTCAACCAACTTGTCCCCCTTATCCACCTTGTCCACAATTTTCACAATATTCATTCCCCAATTTTACTTCCTATACTCATTTTCTAGAACAACTCATTGAAGAAAAATTTGAGTTAGAAAAAAGTATAGAAGCCATGTAGGAGGCCGAACAAAAATTTCAGGCCTCCCCAATTCCATAATATTTCCAAGATTCATACTCAGTTCCACTAGTTCAAAATAGAAAACTATCAATCTTGAAAATGAGTATGCGTGAGTCCGAGCAACAATCACAAAATCTAATGGACTCACGATTTCACCACAAATTTCAAAACAAAACTTCATCTTTTTAAGCCCAGTCACAACAAAACAATGAACCAATCGACTATGAAAAGCTACTTGAAGTTATGACTCAGGCTCAAATCACTTATAATCATGACATAGATGTAATGGTCAAAACTCTCCATTCCCACCCTTTGACCATTCTTGATGTCGCTAGCCATTCTGTTAAAGCTAAAGAATCATGTTATTTTAGAAAACAAGATTCCATTTCAGCACAACCATTTAAACTTGCCCAAACTCCAAATTTTGAAAAACACATTGACATTTTGGCAAATTATCCCTTCCTGAAATTGAACTTGAGAATGAATATGATCCTGAATCTCAACTTAGTAATTCAATTCTACTTCCTGATTCAATAATGACTCCGGTGTATTTACCTGATTTCGATCCTTCTCCAGAGTCCACGTTGGATCCTGTGCCTGTCCATCGGGAAATTGAATCACCAATCTTTTATGGTCATCATATTAAACTTGACCATTTCATACTTTTGAAAGTCCTATTGACAAATTGGTAAGTTCTTACTTTTACGAAATTGAACTCAATGAGGACTGTGACCTTGAGTCTCAAAGTTGTGATCCAATTCAAATTTCTGAATCAATATTGACTCCTACTACATGATTTGAGCAATATTTTAGAGTCAGTCTTGATTCCCATACCTATCATTCTTGAACTTGAATCACCCATCTTAGAAAGTCACATTCCATTGTGGGAAAATGAATGTGGACTTGAGTTTTAACTTCTTGATTTGGACCCACTTCCTGAACAAATTTTGACTCCTAAACTTTTACTTGACTTCAGTCATTTTCCTGAGTCAATTATAGTTCATGCCCTTCCTGATTCCAGATCAATCATTCCATCTTTTCATACTCCATTTTGGGACAGAGGTATAGATAATAATGACTTTGAAATTGTTTGAATTTTGAAAATTAGATGGGTAAAATTCTTAATAAAAATCATTCATATATACATCATTTTAGTGAGTTATATAAGAGAAGTTTCTGGTGGGTTCCTCTGAACTTCACGCAAATTAGATTGGGCCGCATTTCATGGACCAATCAGACCACCACCGGAACCACCACCTTAAGGTAATATTTTTCTTCCCTTTCTTCTTTTTCATGCATTTATGCATTAATTCATACATTGAGGACAATGCATGAGATAGGTGTGTGAGAGGGTTCTAACATAACATAGGTTTTCTTTTATTTTTTTAAAAAAATTATTAATATTTTCTTTACATTTAAAAAATTTTTTGAAAATAGAAACAATATTTTGACATGTTTTTGTAAGAAATTAAGTCAATTTTAAGGAATAGGAGAATCATAATTAGGATTTCTTATACTTGATCAAAATAAGATCATTTGTTTGATTTTCAAGGTTAGGAATAATTTAGAAAAATAATTTAATCTTGATTTTTACCTTGACGATATGCATACTTTATACACTTACACACTTAGGGTTCAAAAACAATGATTCTTATGCCTTATTAAAAAAAGAAAAAGAAAAGAAAAAATAAAAATAAAAATCTTCTGATTGAGCTGGGTATTTGTGCCTCATAAAGCATAAGTATTCACACCTAAAGGCGGTTCATATAATAAAACCATTAATTTTGTGGCCTTATTTCCTCGAGTTCTTAAGTCCTTGGGGTGTCTTCTCACCTGGCGCCCTAAGACCGTTTGGCTTGAGAGTCACCGATTAAAGGCTCGTCACATGGGCAGATTAGAAAGACTAATAGAACTAAGGAATAATAGTACCAAAAATAAATAAATAAGGCATAAGAGTTAGAGTTAAAGACCCTTGGTCAAAATTTTACAGTCACGAACGTGCATATGACTTAGGGTAAAGTAATGGACTAGATAAGAAGTACATTTTGACTCCTCACTTTGATTGATAACGAATTTTTTAATAGAGACTAAATTTAAGAATGAAAAATTCGATTTTCTTATAACTTATAGATTACTTAATTCTTACAATAATATTTTAATATTTTTCTCTTTCAAAATGTGTTTTCAAAATACTAACATTTTTCTCTTTCTTTATGGATTTTGTGGGTGCAATCCACTGAAAACCCTCACGAGATAAAACTCGTCCTCTAGGGAAAACCTAGAGGTTTAACAGCTTATTGCACATGCTCAGTGCAATCGCATGCTTGCAAAAGTGGTCTAATAATTTTTGGTTTAGTTTCGTTATTTTGCTCGAGGACGAGCAAAAGATAAGTGTGGGGGTGTGATCGGTCACATATTGCACATCATTATCACATTCTCATACTTATTATATAATAAACTCAGCTTTTATTCCTAATTATTGTCTAATTTATACGCAGACCCATTGCTAAAGGAAAAGAAAGAGAAACGAGCCAAAAGCCTATCAAAATTCTGATTTAATTCAGAATTAATTCAAATCAGAAAATTAGGGCAGATCATGGCAAATTAGAGAAGTTGAAAACTGGTTAAACAAATCTTCCCAGATCAATCTGTTAAAGCCAAAGATTAAAGACAGTTTCGTCAAATCCAGGAGCTGAAACAAGAAAAACAGAAAGAGATAAAGGTGAATCACCAAGCGAGGGAGTGCCTCCAACCAGATGTGGCCACCTGGTCACACCATGGCCACGGAAACGCGGCCAAAGCCGCGTTTCGCGGATTGGTTAGTCTTGTTGGGGGAGCGTTTGCTCCCCCTATTTTCGTACGCCCCTCACCGTTGGGTTTTACCTATAAATACTGGGTTTTTCAGAGACCACGAGGAGTGACCAAGCAGAGATAGATTTTAGGCCATTTATTCATTCTTTTTAGTGTAGGCTTTTATTTTCTTTTTATGTAATTTTTTATTTCTTTGTAAGCATAGGTTAGAGTGAGATTCATATAAGTAAGAGAGAGAGAGACTTATGTTGAGCATGACACCGATGTAACTCCTCCTTTCTTTCATCGTTTCTACAAGTAATTAAAGGTAACATCTTCATACATTTCTTGTTTATATGTTCTTCTTCTATTTCTACTTTTTCTCTTTTAATTTTGATGAATGTCCAAGTGAACATAGAAGCATCAATATAGCCATGTTTGTGTGAGTGTGAGTGCCACTGATATTTCATGATGATGTTCTCCTTCTCAAGATTCTGTATCATTTTATTTTTGTTCGTCTTGATGATATAATGCGAATGGGGACTGAGCTCGATCTCATGGGTTATGCGTTGATCGCCTCCGAAGTAAGGTAAAATATGCAAGGGTTTTAGGTAAATCATCAACCAGAGAATGTAAGTATTTCTTTTAGCTTTTCTTTCTTTTCTTTTAATTTTTTAGTTTAGATCACCAACACCATCAACACCCAACTCTTTTATTACTTTTTTCAATTTCTTTATAAATATCCATTTTCTATTTTCTCCACCTTCTCAATCTACCCATTTCTTTTTAACTTAACTTTAACTTGTTTTTCCTTTTCTTTTCAAGAACTAAAAGATGATCTTTAACCATATAATATAACTTAAAAGTGAACTTACTAAAAAAAACTTCCATCGCTAGTCCCTCCTTATGAATCACGACCCGCATAACCATTTGCTATTGCGGTAGTATTGAGCACCTTGCACTCTTTATTATTAAGTTCTGAAATTCTGTATTCTTGTGTGCAGGTAAAAACTCAATCAGAATAGAATCTGAATCCTATTCGAATTCTGCCAGAAAAGAAAACTCGCACACGTCTGAAAAGAAAACTGCTCACGCTTCAGAAACGGTTTGATTAGTCGACTTATCATGAAGATTAGTCGACTACTTCTATTAATTGACTTATAATTCTTATTAGTCGACTGTTGTATAATCAATCCTTCATTGTATATGCCTAGTCAACTATATATTCGACTAATCTGAGCTCTACTATGCATTAGACTAATCTGCTTCACCTTGATTTGTTTTTACCGCTTCAAGCCATTGTCTTTTCCAATCGGATTGGTTCTTCTGAGATCATCATTTTCTCTTGAAAACAAAACAAAATCCTAACACACACACACACGCAACACACACCATATTCACATATGTCATACTCCATGGGATTTGAATCAGTGTCTGTTGGAGAGCAAACTCAACGGCTTACTGTGTGGCCATATGGGAGGACTTGTTCTTGTAGTTTTTAAGTGGTTTTGATATCTCGGTCGTGTATGCATGAAGTTCGTGTTGGTAACTTAGTGCCTCTGCGTCATTAAATAATAGAGGCACTCGACTTGATTGTTTAGGAGTGACCGAATGTTTAAACTCTATGCACAACTAGACCCATCCACACTAGGGCGATCACGAAAATGAATCTCTGCAAAGCACAGAATACAAACATACAAATTGATCAGGAAATATACACAAACACATAAAGAAAATAAAGTACCTTGCTAAGAACAAGATATATAATAAACAAAGAAAATCATCTGTACTAAATTGGAGAAATGAGGGGCTCCCCCACTCAATTTTGTCGGGTGTTCTATCATAGCTATTAAAATTGCAGCAGAAACTAAATACAGGAATGCATCTCAGAAACACTTAAATTACACCTACATCTTCTGTTCGTGGCGGTTTGCCACGGAGCTAAGACTGATGAGATACAGTAAATAAAGTAGGAAATGAAGAAAGTAAAAGAAATAAATTTTACTTACATTGATGCCAGTTTACTCTAGTTTCCAAAGCAGCACAACAACACAAAACAGCAACAAAGAAAATACCCAAATAACAAAACAATACTTTTCAGATTTCAGTTTGAGAGCCCTCCTTTCTTTGTCTTCATCAAAATTATGGGTTTCTTACGATCTTAGCACACCCATTTTCATGTTATCAGGTGCCAACTACACATTTGATCTCTCTTGCAACTGCTTACCTTGCGCTCAGTGGCTGCGTATACTATTATACTATCCAACATTTGAAGTAAACAATCACAATAGATTGTTCTCAATTTGCTTGCTTTGCCTAGAGTCAACAAAAAACTTGTACGTCTGATTCAAGTTAGGGCAACAACAGTTTTTTTTTTTTTTCCCTTCTTCTTGAGATGAGGTCAGCTGGAGATTACGCAAACTTAATCAAAAGGAGACAAAAGGCCTGAGATGGCTCCATCTGCGAAGACAGCTAGCATAGAAAAGTACTGTTGGATCTACTGTACACTGACTTTTACTTAATTAATCTTTCAATGAGTTTATGTACGTTTTGCTAATTAACAATCTTTTGAACAAACTTTAAAATTTTGTGATGTCCGTTTGAGTTTGACATAAATTAATATGCACATGCCTTTTTTAATTCAAAGAGTTGAAGATATTATTTAATTCAAGGAGTACTAATATGTATATAATTCCATTGATTAGGATGTCTATTAATAAGTTAAAGCCAGCTAGTTACCATATACATAGATTCTAAAGTTTATTTGAGAATATTGCCTCTTGAATGCTACTCGTGTGGGGAAAGGTAGCATGAGCTATGGACTTCCTTTGAGAATACTGACTGAAGGGTTTTTGTTCATGTACCCTCCAAAAACTTTGCTTATTTTGATATACCTCCTGAAAATTCCGAATTTCGATATATGGTAGTATTTAAAGCATTTCATATACAAATACACTTTACAGATTGGTAACAATATTTTCCTTGATACCTGACATCTCGTCCGTCATTGTGGAAGATATTTGAAATTGTTAGGAGTACTATTTGAAATTGTTATGCATTAAATAAATACGATTTTGAGAGCGAGTATATATTAAAAAAAATAATATTGTCCCAAACCCTTGACTTCAATATTTAAGGGGAAAAAATTCATTAGGATGGACTGCTAACATATGATCTTGGGAATCTTTAGGCCTTATAATTAATTGTGTTTGAGTACATAACTATCCTTGGACCAAGCTAGCAGCAACAATTGAACATCAATTAATTAAAAGTAATCCAAAGCAATGACCTAACTTTCACATCAAGCAATGAGACCAACTCTCAATTTTCTAGTTGATGGTTCCAGCTGCAGTAGTCTTCTTGTGTAAGTATATATATAATGTTGGATGGGGACATGTGCATGGGTAGCATAGATTTAGTGTGCACAATGATCACCACCACACTTGTTTCAGCACCACTGCATGCAGGCACATGGGATGCAGAGATGGGAGACAAAAAGTTGCAGACGACTTTAATTGTCCTCTAATATGTTATTTGTGTTGTTGTTAACTACAATATTAGGTTGCTTGTACTCTAATCAAAGCGAACATCATTGATTGCATGCTTGCTCCAAGTGAGAGGCCATTATCCTTTGGAAGAATATGCTTTTGGAAGTCACTTGGAAAGACATTATCGAAGAAGATGCCATATCTTGATATATGCAAGCAAACCCTACCATTTCATTTAACTCCAAGGACATGCTATCATAAATTCCCCATTTTATAGTGGAACCATTAGAATTGGGTTGCATAATTGGTCAAGGACAACTCATTAGTTAGGGGTCTCGCATAATTTATAAACCAAATTTCAAGAACTTGGAAATCAAAGACCGCTGATGGTCACCTTTCAAAATGTTGAGTCATGTGTGATTGAGAATAGTTTGTCATCGGAAAAAAGAGAAGGACATAAAAAATTAAAAAAAAAAAATTTGGACCACTATCCATAAGCCCAAGTTTTTAAGTGAGAATAGGTCTTATTGGAAATTTTAATTCAGATTCTCGTGAAAATAGTAAAGTCAAGTTTGAGTTGATTTGGGAGTTCTAGAGTTTCTAAGGGCATCTCTAACCCAACGCTAAATGGAGAAAAATTTCATTTTGACGTCAAATTTGTGCTCCAACCCAACGTTAAATGCTAATTCTATTTTAGAGTTTGCTACAGTGTTGCGTCATATTTGGTGCAACACTGTAGCGATAGCGCATGAATTTTTTTTTTGACGGTTTAATATTATTTGGTGAAATAGATTAATTGTTGGGAATTGATAAAAAAGAATATAAAAGGAATATCTTTTTAGAGTAACATTTGATGCAATGGGTTGGAGTTGAAGAAAGAATTTGGTGTGACGTCAATTCTATTTTGATGAAAAACTAACTCTATTTTGAAGTAATGGGTTAAAGATGTCCTAAGATTTAGTTTAAGAATCATAATTGTTATAAAAGTTAGTTCAGAATTTCTTATTTTTAAGATGAAGAGAATTGGGT
>JAVJIF010034614.1:42500-69942 GCA_038442645.1 Agave tequilana
TAATATATTTAATTCTGTTGGCTCAAAGGCCTATCACTCTAATTTTAATGATGATTAACTTATGTAGTTAAAGTACTAATGGTTTCGTATTATTTAAGTATCAGTTATTGATCAAGATCTTAATTGGTGTTTAACTTGCTCAAAAAACTCAAAGTCAAGTTTGAAGGTAATACATGTTGATTCAAGAGGTCAAACGTAAAAATCACATCATGCACTCAACATAGAGCTTAGCTCTAAGGAGTCAAGTTTTTGATCGAGTCAAGCGGAGAAGAATGATCACATCATGAAGAAAAAGATTAGAGTTTGTATATTTAGATCTTGTGTAAAGTTTAGATTAGACTTGTTGGCTGAAGCACACACAAGTTTAAACTTGATTTTTAAGATCAAAACATTTCGATATTTCAGTTTAACCCATTTTGATTTAAGTAGAATATATTTTTGGTTTCATGAATGAATTTTCTCAAAAACAAGTACATATCATTTTATATGTGTATTAGATTCTATCCATGCACGTTGTGCTTCAAATGAGTTTAACAAACTTATTTTGTATTTTTACAAGTTTTGAAAAAAACTTGTTTTTCAATTTAAAGTTTAGTTTTGAAAAAATAATTTTTGTACTTTAAAATGGTATTTAACATCTCAAAAATAGTTCATGTGTTTGTAAAATGTGCTGAATTTTTTACATGAACTTATTTTTGTAGAATTTATAGAAATTTATTGAATTTAAGATGTATCTAAAAAGGATTTAAAAATCAAAATTTAGGGCTGAGTCGGTCGACCGCTAGACAGAGCTGAGTGCTCTGTCGGTCGACTACCCGATCGACCGAATATGCACACATTTGTACGTGTGCATGTCGATCGATTGATCGATCGACTACAGAACATAGAATTGCTCTCTATTTCTGGGTTCATGGGAATAGGAATGATCTGGATGAGAAAGCCCTAACTGCCATCCAACTGTATTTTTCAAATTTAGTTATGCAAGATGGCCTTTTGGAGAAGACGGCTACTAATATCGCTGTAGACTTGAGAAGTTAGATTTGAGACGTCTCTCACTAATCGTCTTCTATTGAAGGAGCGGGTCTACACACTTTGGATGGCTGAAGGTACTCCTATTAATCTCATATTGGTGAATTTAATTGCATTATTATAGAATTCGGTCAAATTGAAGATGAGGATTAAGCCCTCTTATTGTTACATACCTTACCACTATCGTACAACACTTTAAATATACCATGATCTATGGCATAAACACTATCTCAAATAAGGATGTTAAAGAAAATTTGTTCAATAAAGAAATGATTGATAAAGAGTTGATTGTTGGTGATGGTGATGATAACAATAATGCTCAAGAAGTTTGTTTGTTTGTCAGAGGGAGGTATAAGGAAAAAGGATCCAATGATAACAAGCAGAAATTTAGATCGAAATTTAGAAATAAAAATCTAACTTGAAATTATTGTAAGAAGAAAGGGCACATCAAGACAGAATGCTACAAGTTGTTGAATAAGTAGAAGCATAAGAATGGAAATCAAAATTAGAAGGAAAATTCCGCAGAAACTAGTATTGTAGAAGATCAGAGAGATGCTAATCTTCTTTTGGTTGTTGACAACAGCAAAAATCAGAAGAACAAATGGATTATCGATTCAAATTGTTCATATCATATGTGTCCTAATAGAAAATAGTTTTCCACCTATCAATCTATTGATGGTGGATTGTGTTGATGGGCAATGATGATAAATGCAAAGTTGTTGGAAAGGGATCAATCCAAATTAAGATGCATGATGGTGTCATTAGAACTTTGTTTGAAGTGAGACATATCCCTAATTTGAAGGAGAATATAACCTCTTTAGGCACTCTTGAAGACAAATGCAAGAATGCTGGTGAAAACGGAGTTATGAAAATTAGTAAAAGTGTCTAGATTCTGATGAAAGTCAAGAAGATCAAAAGTTGTTGTAGGGATCCATTGTAACGGTCCCAGTTAAAACTTTTCCGTTTAATTACAATTATCTTAATAATCCAAGCGTGGGACCCAACACTAAATAATACTTCCATTTCAACATCAAAGAATTCTACACTATACATCAAAAGTTCACTAAGATAACATACATGATCTAATCAAGACTTACCATGACAACACATAGGATTCGATAACCCATAAGAAACTCAGTCTGAAATTTCCATAATCAAGTATATATATATATATATTACAAGGTTGGAGTCTAACACCAGACTCTATAAGGTTTACAAGTCGATGACAACCTTCAACTACCAATGCACATAATTATAAACAGTCATATACATAACAAAAGTAACTTTTAATGCTATGATTCCGATGGCGCTCATCCCGCACATTTGCCTTTAAGCGGGTCCCTTTCCCTTGTCCCGACATGGAGGTGGAATTAGAATAGAGTGAGCCTGACAGCTCAGTGAGTAAAACAATATTTAAGCATGCTTATTAAGTAGGTCTACATGGCCTAAGTTATCAGGTTGACCGGTGTGTCATTATACTATTTATATAAAATTTCTTATTAGCCGAGAACCCAATTGGAAAACAGTGATAAGGTCTATCAGTCGACTTATATCCTAATGTAGTCGACTAATAATACCCACCAGTCGACTAGAGTTATAGCTATAGTCGACTGAAGGCAACCCAAAAGGATCTGCTTCTCTGTTGGCTGACAGGATCCTATGTAGTCGACTACCCTCCCTGGTATAGTCGACTACCCTATGTGATAGTCGACTTGCAGGTCCCCTATAGTCGACTAGGTATGGTTCGGGAAAGTAAGTTGCTCTCTGTATACCACCTATAGTCGATTACCCTCTCTGGTGTAGTCGACTACACAATTTATTAGTCGACTTATAAGTCTACTGTAGTCGACTAATTATGTCCAAAACAGGTTGCCAACTCTCTGTTTGCTCTCTGTATCTGAAGTTAGTCGACTACAGTCTGTCTGTAGTCGACTAACCAGGCTTTCCAACAGTTTATCTGCCTATGTATCACACCTGTAGTCGACTTATCCCAGGGACTTAGTCGACTAGCCTATGTAATATTTGTCTGTATACGAAGTTATTCCAGATTCAATGTTAAGGATTTATATATATATACAATCTCAACATAGAATTTCTATTTAGTCGCACCAATATACTTTATTGACCTTACACTGGGCTCCCCTTCGGCCTCCTCCGGTTCAACCCGGTCCCTTCCTCCTACGCATCAATCCATGCAATAAATTTTTCCCCTTCTACCACCACCGGTTCAACCCGGTCCCTTCCTCCAATGCGCTACCGCATAATCTCCCCTACTCTCACCTCCGGTTCAACCCGGTCCCTTCCTCCAAACACACAACAATCACATGCATTATATACTACCAATATGCTAGGATACATAAAGTAACAAGAATAAGCAAGTCTCGAAATCTTTACTTTTATGTCTATTTATCATAACACAAAGATTCATATATTCTACTCACCCTTTTAAAGTGGTATGCTCTTCCTCAAGTTTGATATCTCTCTACGACGGAGTCGTTCAATCTAGACCACTCCTTGACTCGTTCTAACGGTTTCTTGGAGGAATACGGAACCTTTTCTAGTATGTGGATTGAAGAGAAGTAAGTGGGAGTTTGAGGTGGAGAATAAAAGGGTGTTTTTGTGGAAGAGAATGGAGGAAATAGGCTGTTTGGCTGTTGTAATTGTTGCTGCCTCTTGCTGCTGCTGCTGCTGGCTTTTGCTGCTGCTACTGCTGGCTTTTGCTGCTGTTGCTGGCTGCAGAAAAGGGGAGAGAGAGTGAGAGGTTTGGGACCTTGGGATGAAGAGAGAGAGAGAGAGTTTTAGCAAATGAGAAAATTTCTTCACCTCTCCCTATTTATAGCCTCTAATCTCCCACAAGAGTGTGCCATGTGTCCCTATTTAACCCATTACTCTACCCTACACCATGCCCTATGACAAGCTCCATGCCTCCCCCCCTCTCCATGAGGTACGTGTATGGTGAGAGAGATGGTGGCAAGTCAACACATGTGGGGTATTTTCTTTGTCTACATATATGGGTGTATTTATACTTATGTATTCATTTTATACATACTCATTCAATAAGCATGAAATAATTAGGGTATCAAGCATGCATGCCATTTCCCATTACCTTTTAAGATATGAATATTTAGGAAAAAGGGTGCTTAATTAAGGCAAGTGTTACATTTGTTGGCCCAATGGCCTTCCACTCTAGTTTTGATGATGATCAACTCATGTAGTTATATTACTAATATTCTTGTGTTTCTAAGTTTCAGATCATTAGCAGGATATTAGTGTTGGTGATTAGCTTCAACAAGGTGTTTGGAAGCTTATCATGGTGATTCCGGTGCCAAAGCTTAAAGATCATACCTTTGCACTCGGTGGATCGCGTTTGGGAGCAAGTCTACTTGAAGATGGAGATCATCAAGAGAAGACTTAGGTATCCTAGTTTAGTTTAGTGTGTTTTAGATCCATTTGTAAAGCTTAGTTTAGTTGATATGCTCAAGTGCACAAACACACACGTTTTATGTTTTAATGTGTGATTTTATGAATAGTTGGATCAAAACAAGTTTTCATGATTTATATGTATAGTAGATGGTTTCTAGTTATACATACATGCTTAACTTATAAACAAACTTATTTTGACATTCCTATTCATGTTTTGGAAAAATCTAGTTTGATAAAAATACAAGTTTTATTTATGATAAAATTGGCAAGACACAAAAATGAATTGATATGATTGATATATGTCTTGAAATTTTTATCACAAGTTTAGTTTTCAAGTAAAATGATAAAACATATTTTTTGTGGATTTTTTAGAAGTGTTAAAAGATTTTTTACAAATTTTCTATCTCAAAAATCTGCCCAGAAAAACTGTATTTCAGGCAGACCGGTCGACCGGGACAGTCGACCGGCTGCTGTGTCCGGATATGCACAGGCTGTGCATGTCCGTCGGTCGACCGGGTCACGGACCCAGTCGACCGATATAGAGAGTCTGCTCTCTGTATCTTTTCGGTCGACTGGGTCGGTCGACCGATAGAAGGAAACTGTGTTTCCTCCTTGTTGGTCGGTCGACTGGCAGTCGACCGAAGCCCCAACGGTCATATTTTCGACCGTTGCCGGTCGACCGGGCCGGTCGACCGGTGGCTGTCAGAATTGCCACATCAGCCTAACGGCTAGTTTTCTGGTTTGGCCTATATATACCCTATTCATTTGGGATTTTGGCTAAGGTTTTTAAGAGAAAAATTTCTGGTTTTCAGTAGAGTTTAAAAGAGTTTTTAGTGCTTTTAACTTCTCATCTTTATTGATTTGGTTTTGGAAAATCAAAGAAATTGGAATTTGGGATTTTTGTATTGGCATTCATTCTCTATCTTTTACAAGAAATTTCCCAAGTGTTTTTCTTTGTTGCTTGTTTTCCAAAACACCTAGTTTCCACACTTGAGCTATCTTCTATCCTAAACTATTAGGATCTTTGTTTTTGTGGAAAAGAAAGAAAAGAGAAAGAAAAGAGAGTTTGTGGTTTTGGAACCACTTGTTGTAAACACCCTTTTATTTGTGAATCCCTCTTCGGTAGAGGTGATCGGGTGATTGGTTTGTGAGCCTCTTAAGGAGAGGCATTTGTTGTGGTTGGCTACGGGCCGTATCCCTCTTCGGTAGAGGTGGATTGTGTGTTGTATTGCCTCGGTGGCATTGTAAGTTGAGAGAGGAGTTAGGGGCTCCTATAGTGGATTAGAAATCCTACACGGTGGTGTAGGCGGGGAAGTAGAGCTAGGGGCTCGAACCTCGAAACAAATTTGTGTGTTTGCGATTGATCCAATTACTCTCAACTCTACTCTCTTATATTTGTGCAAGCATCATTCATTCATTGCATCATATATTTTTGCGTGGGATTGAGCATATTCATACTTGCTTGCATTTGCACCTTGCATATTATTCATATTGTTATATATTGTATATGCTTGGATTGCTTGTGTGTGTGCAACACTTATACTCATCCAACAAGAGCTTCATATAGCAACCTCAACCCATTCAAGGGGAATCAAGAGGTGCTTGTCCAGAGCCTCGTAAGGGGAATTCGGCAACACTTGTTGGATTGTACTAAGTGTTCTTGTAAGATTGTTTTAGCTTCCGCATTTAGCACACTTAGTTTGCATTAAGTTCACTAGATTAGCACTTTCACCTATTCACCCCCCCCCCCCTCTAGGTGTATTTCAATTGGTATCAGAGCTAGTGCTCCTGATATAAGGCTTAACATCCTAGGAGTGATCCATTTGCTTGCTAATCTACATTTGCATTTGTTCATTTGCACACATATAGTTTACCATGGACTTCATGACCCCACCTATGTATGATGCTTCCAACATTCTTGTTTGGAAGACTAGGATGTCCATTTACCTACAAACCCTAGGTTTACATGTTTATCTTGCGGCTACCAAGAAATGCTATCTTGGTAACCTCATTCATATAAGGGCCAATGCACAAGCCCTAGAGGCTATTAGAAACACATTGCCTAAAGATTATCTTTTACATGTTTCTAATATTGATTCCGCTTTTGTAGTGTGGAATTTATTGACAACCACAACCGCTACCTCCGGGCTTCAAGAACAAATCCAAAAGGAAGAGGAATCTAGTGGAGAATCCGATTTCCAATGCTTCATGGTCCAAGGGAATGACTCCCTTGAGGTACAATCGGAAACTCTATTAGATTGTGATGATAGTGCTAGTTCTTCTAATGATTATATTGATCCCCATGCTTTGAATGAAGAACTTTCATTAGTTTGTGAAAAATTAATTGAGAAGTATAACATTTTGAAAAAGAAAAGTCTAGGCATTAATAATGAAAACAAAAATTTGATTGCTAGACTTGATATTGTTTTGCAAGAGAAAGAGGAGATTGCTAATGAGAAGGATTCATTAAAATCTCAACTTGACCTTGCACTTAAAGAAAATGAACTTTTGAAAAATAAAAATGATTGCCATGTTCTTTTGAAGAAAAATGAAAATTTGACTTCAAAAGTAGATTTTATTTTAAAAGAGAATGTTGCTTTGAAAAATAAAATCATTTCCATTTCAAATGATTTAAATATTTGCTTAGAGAAAAATATTGTTTTGCAACATAAGATGGATGCACATGTTTGCCATGCTAGTGTAGCCTCATCATCTAGACTACCTAATGCATGTACCTCTTCTTCTAGGATTAACAATGATATATCCATGCTTAAGAAGAAGGTAGATTGTTTGGGCTCCACTATGAGCCAATGTGCTATGAATCATACACGGTTGGAAACTTTGCTTCGAAAGAAACAAGTTCCATCCTTCATGCATGCACACCCTCCACGGCATACACATGCTCCTCACGGACACCATCCTAACACTATGTATGCTCATGTGTACACTTGTACACATTGTGGTCGAAAAGGCCATCTTGCTAAATTTTGCTATGATAGATTAAATACTCCAAATTTAGCAAAGAAATATGTTTGGGTTAGAGAAGGGACTAACCCCCATGGACCCAAAAGACAATGGGTACCAAAGACCACCCCTCCAATTTTTGATGTAGGTGAGGGCTCTCACATGACGTGAGAGTGTTGGCTCCTTGGAGTGGATGTGTTCCATGCTTAAAGAATACTTGTTGGATGCATCACTTTCAAGGGAGAAGATTTGGTGGAAAGGACCACCATGTTTTGGAGACAAGGAAAGTTGCCTTCTAAGGCTTTGGTAACAATTCCTAACTCCTTATTATTGTTTACATGTTCATATCATTTGTTTTATAGCATGTCATTGTTTAATGTTCACTATGTTATATCATGTTCATTAGATTAGTGATATACATGCTTAGTTGTTTAGAGACACCCATGCTCAATATAGATTTATATTTGTGTGATCTCACTTTTGATCTAATATGTATATCCTAGATCTAATGCATATGCATATACATATTGATCATATGAACGTTTGTTTCATGTTTTAGTTGTATCATGTTGTTTTATATGTGTTTTGTGCTTCATGTGGTATATACATGTTTAAATGTAGATTTTATCAAAACTTGCATGTATACATGTACACTTAGTGAGAACAAATTGACTTATATATGTTTTGCCCTTCATGCTCATTTGTACCCACTATATGCACAAGTATAGGCTAGTTTTGATGATTCCTTTATTTATACTTGTCATACCTATTTTTATGATTCTACTTCATGTATATGTATTTTAAATTCAAACCTAATAAATATACATGTATACCCATGAGTCTTTTGCCTTCAATGCAAATATTTTTAATAGACTCGTTTATGGTTGGGATATGTATGCATATTGTTAGATTGGATGGATCATACATATACCTAGAAGTTGGTTCACAAAATAAAAGAATTTTGATGAATTTATGTGTTTTGTTTTAACAAAATGATATTCGTGTTTGTCTTGTGCTTAATGATTTGATTACTTGTTTAAGTATTAGTCTTCATTAAGACTAGTTATATACCTATACATATAGTGGGACACAAATAAATCTATATATGATTGGGTTGAATGCTTATTTGTTCCCATTAGTTGTATGAGTATAGTCTAGTTTTGATGATTCATATATTTTAGACTTGTATTCATATTTTTTAATTTATATGAGTTTTAATTTCGTGTATATGTTTATTTTGCCAAAACATTAAGATATACATGTATAATCCTTGAGTCTTTTGCCCTTCATGCAAATCCTTATATATGGACTCAATTGTGTTTAGGATATGTATGTGTTGACAATTTATACATATACCTTGAAATGAAATTAGTTAATGAAAATTGGTTTTTCGTGTTTTCATATTTAAGTTTTACTTCATGTATATGTCCATCTAGTTCAAACTAATCCTATACATATACTTTCCTTTTTGAGCCACGTGCCTTCATGCATATACTTTGTGGACTCGTTTGTATTTTGGATATGTATGTATACCTTAGTTTATACTAGACATACATATGCCTTGAAGATTAAGTAGTTCTATGATCTTTTGTTTTAGATAAGTATTATTGTTTAAAGGAATTAAAAGAGCTTAATGAAATATTTTTCATAATTGATTTTCACATGTTAGTTATACACTCGTAATTACTACCTTATTCATGTTTTGTTTCTCATGAGTTGTGCTTTATTGATTAGAGTGAATGATTATTATGTGATTTTCATTTCTATGAAAAATAATCTTGTTTTATTCCTTGCTTGAAGGATTTCGTACTAGTTTACAAAACTTTCCATTTTTAACTAGTTCGAATTCTTCTTTGTAATATGAGATATACCATGCTTGTTATTTCAATTGGTATCATTGAACTCTTTCAATTGGTGTCAATTTTGATCTTCTTGTATACTCATATAAGTTTTGTATATGTATGCTTACTCTTTCAAGAATATCAATGTCAATCGGTATCTAATTTTCATACATATATTTTTGTTTATGCTAGTGCTTGAGTTTCAATTGTGTTTAAATTGATTACTTTAAATTGGTATCAAGACTATGCATTATTTTAGTTGGTATTTCATAAAGGGGGAGAAAATTTGATGTTGTCTTTTCAATTGGGATTTGACTCTCACTCCCTTGCTTTATGTTAAAATTGAAACTATATTTTAATATTATTGATCTCAAAAGTTTTCAAATTGGTATCAGGTGTTTAAAAGAACATATTTCTCTTAATGATGTCAAGATGTTTATGTTGAGTATTTTTAATTGGTATTCCAAAATTTTGTTTTTATGAAAGTTTCAATAGTTTTGACTTACATTGCCTATATGTGTATAGATTCATGTTGAGTGTATCCTATATTGAGGAGCTTGACAACTCTTCTTTATGAGATACACGTGTGTAAGGAGAGCTTCACATCTCTTTTATGCATTACGTATTTTGTGTTATGTGAATTAGGGCGTGTCTTCCTTTCTTCATGTAATTCATATATGTAGGGAAGCTAACTTAACGTCTTCCTCTTCATGAATGTCTATCTCACATACGATTTATTGATCCATGTTGAATGTCTATTGGTATCTAGATGCACTTCATTGACATATTTTTAATTGATATCAATGTTTTGATGTTTAACCCTTTATTGGTTCTTGATTTAGAACAAAAAGGGGGAGAATAATTTGTTTTTATAATTTTACCCCTTTATTGATGATTGACAAAAAGGGGGAGAAGAATTTGGCTTTTATATGCATGTATTTGTTTTAATAAGTTTTATTAAGAATGTGTTGTTTATGTTATTGGTATCTAGAGCTTAGAGTTTGTCTTACTTCATTGGTATCTAGAGCTATAACATGTTTATATTGTTTAATATTTTTTATGCATGAGTTAAGGGGGAGCTTCTTTGAAGCTTAACTTTAATCCATGCATATATAACTCCATGAGTTTTGTCATCATCAAAAAGGGGGAGATTGTTGGCCCAATGGCCTTCCACTCTAGTTTTGATGATGATCAACTCATGTAGTTATATTTACTAATATTCTTGTGTTTCTAAGTTTCAGATCATTAGCAGGATATTAGTGTTGGTGATTAGCTTCAACAAGGTGTTTGGAAGCTTATCATGGTGATTCCGGTGCCAAAGCTTAAAGATCATACCTTTGCACTCGGTGGATCGCGTTTGGGAGCAAGTCTACTTGAAGATGGAGATCATCAAGAGAAGACTTAGGTATCCTAGTTTAGTTTAGTGTGTTTTAGATCCATTTGTAAAGCTTAGTTTAGTTGATATGCTCAAGTGCACAAACACACACGTTTTATGTTTTAATGTGTGATTTTATGAATAGTTGGATCAAAACAAGTTTTCATGATTTATATGTATAGTAGATGGTTTCTAGTTATACATACATGCTTAACTTATAAACAAACTTATTTTGACATTCCTATTCATGTTTTGGAAAAATCTAGTTTGATAAAAATACAAGTTTTATTTATGATAAAATTGGCAAGACACAAAAATGAATTGATATGATTGATATATGTCTTGAAATTTTTATCACAAGTTTAGTTTTCAAGTAAAATGATAAAACATATTTTTTGTGGATTTTTTAGAAGTGTTAAAAGATTTTTTACAAATTTTCTATCTCAAAAATCTGCCCAGAAAAACTGTATTTCAGGCAGACCGGTCGACCGGGACAGTCGACCGGCTGCTGTGTCCGGATATGCACAGGCTGTGCATGTCCGTCGGTCGACCGGGTCACGGACCCAGTCGACCGATATAGAGAGTCTGCTCTCTGTATCTTTTCGGTCGACTGGGTCGGTCGACCGATAGAAGGAAACTGTGTTTCCTCCTTGTTGGTCGGTCGACTGGCAGTCGACCGAAGCCCCAACGGTCATATTTTCGACCGTTGCCGGTCGACCGGGCCGGTCGACCGGTGGCTGTCAGAATTGCCACATCAGCCTAACGGCTAGTTTTCTGGTTTGGCCTATATATACCCTATTCATTTGGGATTTTGGCTAAGGTTTTTAAGAGAAAAATTTCTGGTTTTCAGTAGAGTTTAAAAGAGTTTTAAAAAGAGTTTTTAGTGCTTTTAACTTCTCATCTTTATTGATTTGGGTTTTGGAAAAATCAAAGAAATTGGAATTTGGGATTTTTGTATTGGCATTCATTCTCTATCTTTTACAAGAAATTTTCCAAGTGTTTTTCTTTGTTGCTTGTTTTCCAAAACACCTAGTTTCCACACTTGAGCTATCTTCTATCCTAAACTATTAGGATCTTTGTTTTTGTGGAAAAGAAAGAAAAGAGAAAGAAAAGAGAGTTTGTGGTTTTGGAACCACTTGTTGTAAACACCCTTTTATTTGTGAATCCCTCTTCGGTAGAGGTGATCGGGTGATTGGTTTGTGAGCCTCTTAAGGAGAGGCATTTGTTGTGGTTGGCTACGGGCCGTATCCCTCTTCGGTAGAGGTGGATTGTGTGTTGTATTGCCTCGGTGGCATTGTAAGTTGAGAGAGGAGTTAGGGGCTCCTATAGTGGATTAGAAATCCTACACGGTGGTGTAGGCGGGGAAGTAGAGCTAGGGGCTCGAACCTCGAAACAAATTTGTGTGTTTGCGATTGATCCAATTACTCTCAACTCTACTCTCTTATATTTGTGCAAGCATCATTCATTCATTGCATCATATATTTTTGCGTGGGATTGAGCATATTCATACTTGCTTGCATTTGCACCTTGCATATTATTCATATTGTTATATATTGTATATGCTTGGATTGCTTGTGTGTGTGCAACACTTATACTCATCCAACAAGAGCTTCATATAGCAACCTCAACCCATTCAAGGGGAATCAAGAGGTGCTTGTCCAGAGCCTCGTAAGGGGAATTCGGCAACACTTGTTGGATTGTACTAAGTGTTCTTGTAAGATTGTTTTAGCTTCCGCATTTAGCACACTTAGTTTGCATTAAGTTCACTAGATTAGCACTTTCACCTATTCACCCCCCCCTCTAGGTGTATTTCAACATTCTACCCTCCTTATGGAAGTTTCGTCCTCGAAACTTAACGTACCTTGGAACAAATGTGGATAGGCCTTCCTTATCTCCTCTTCCGGTTCCCAAGTGGCTTCTTCTATGTTTTGATTTCTCCATAAGATCTTGACCAAGGAAATATTTTTGCTTCTCAATTGCTTCTCCTTGCGATCAAGAATTTGCACTGGTTTTTTCCGCATAAGACATGTCTTCTAGTATTTGCAGAGGTTCATAGGAGATGACGTGATCAGAATCGGGCACATACTTCCTCAGCTGAGAGACATGAAATACATTGTGCATCCTTTCTAAGGCAGGAGGTAGGGCCAAACGATAAGCAACCGGTCCAATTTTATTCAGTATTTCAAACGGACCCACATATCTAGGGGCTAATTTGTTCTTACCGCCGGTGCGTCTTACTCCCTTCATTGGAGATACCCTCAGAAAAACACGATTCCCTACCTCAAATTCCAGAGGTCTGCGACGACTGTCCGCATAAGCTTTCTATCTGCTCTGGGCTGCCTTCATCCTTTCCTTGATTAACTTAATCTTCTCAGTAGCTTCTTGAATTACATCAGGGCCGAACAATCTTCTATCCCCGACTTCCTCCCAACAGATTGGCGATCTACATTTTCTCCCATACAATGCTTCAAATGGAGGCATACCAATAGTGGACTGATAACTATTATTATAAGCAAATTCCACCAAGGGTAAATAGTTGTCCCAGCTTCCCCCAAAATCTAATACACAAGTTCTCAACATGTCTTCCAATATTTGAATGGTTCTTTCTGACTGTCCATCCGTTTTGGGGGTGGGCTGCTGTACTGAGTTGCAATTTAGTGCCCATAGCTTTGGACAGGCTCTTCCAAAATCTAGATTGAAATCTAGGATCCCGATCTGATACAATGGATTCAGGTACTCCATGCAATTTAACTATCTCCCGGATATATACCTGAGCCAGTCTTTCCATTGAATAATTGATCCGGATAGGCAGGAAGTGGGCAGATTTAGTAAGTCTGTCCACTACTACCCATACTGTATCCAGTCCTTGGGACGTCCGAGGAAGTCCAGTGACAAAATCCATAGCAATTTGACACCACTTCCATTCAGGAATAGATAAAGGCACCAACAAACCTGGGGGCTTTTTATGTTCTGCCTTTACTTGTTGACAGACTAAACATTTGTGAACAAAATTAGAAATATCTACCTTCATTCCTTCCCACCAGAAGTTATGACGCAGATCTTGATACATTTTTGTGCTCCCAGGATGAGCTGTATACGGTGTACTATGAGCCTCCTTCATTATTTCTTCTCTGATCTCTGTTACATCAGGTACACATAATCTGCGTCCAAATCGCAGTACATCATCTTCTATTTGAAACTCTTTGAGTTCTCCTTCTTGTACTTTTTTTATAATCTTCTTTATTTGAGCTTCTCCTTGTTGGGCCCTTTTGATCTTGTCGTATAGATTAAATTGAATACTTACTTGATTCAATTGATACTCAGAATTAGAAGGATCAATGACTCGCAATTCTATTTGCATTTCTTCTAGGTCCCTTAATATTCTTGCTTGACGAGTTATCAAAGTGGCCAGAATCCCCCCTGATTTCTGGCTCAAGGCATCAACCACCACATTGGCCTTTCCAGGGTGGTATTGAATAGTAATATCATAGTCCTTCATTAGTTCTAACCACCTCCTCTGTCTCATATTCAGTTCTTTTTGTGTGAAGATGTATTTTAAGCTCTTATGATCAGTAAAAACTTCACAAGACACTCCATACAAGTAATGTCGCCAGATCTTTAAAGCAAAGATCATAGCGGCTAATTCTAAGTCATGAGTGGGGTAATTTCTTTCATGGGTCTTCAATTGTCGGGATGCATAGGCAATAACCTTTCCATGTTATATTAACACACATCCCAATCCCAGTTTTGATGCATCACTAAAAATGACAAATCCTTCCGTCCCCGAGGGTACAATTAAGACAGGAGCAGATGTCAGCTTAGCTTTAACCTCCAGGAAGCTTCTATCTTGTTCTTCTCCCCATGTAAACTTCTTATTCTTTCTAGTTAGTTGGGTCATTGGTGCCACAATTAGAGAGAATCCTTCCATAAATCTTCTGTGGTATCCAGCTAATCCCAAGAAACTTCGAACTTTAGTAACATTAGTGGGTCTAGGCCAGTCTCGGATTGCTTCAATTTTTACCGGGTCTACTGATATTCCTTTCTTAGATATGATATGGCCAAGAAATCCTACTTGCTCTAGCCAAAATTCACATTTCTTCAATTTTGCATAGAGTTGCTTTTCTCTCAAGATTTGAAGGACAATTTTAAGATGTCTCTCGTGGTCCTCTGTATTCTTTGAATAGACCAAAATATCATCAATGAATACTACTACAAACTGGTCTAGATATGATTGGAATATCCGATTCATTAAGTCCATAAATGCTGCCGGGCATTAGTGAGTCCAAAAGGCATGACTAGAAATTCAAAGTGTCCATATCTTGTCCGGAAGGCCGATTTGGACACATCTTCAGGTTTGACCTTCAACTGATGATACCCCGATCTAAGGTCTATCTTACAAAATACACAAGACCCTTGTAATTGATCAAATAAGTCATCGATTCGAGAAAGAGGGTACCTATGCTTGATAGTTGTCTTATTCAATTCCTGGTAGTCAACACATAGCCTCATACTTCCATCCTTCTTCTTTACAAATAGTACTGGTGCTCCCCAGGGAGATACACTTGGCCGAATGAAACCTTTGTCTAATAAGTCCTGCAATTGAGTTTTAAGTTCTTTCATTTCTGTAGGGGCCATTCGATATGGTGCCTTAGAAATTGGGACAGTACCGGGTATTATATCTATTGTAAATTCTACTTCCCGATCTGGGGGCAGGCCTGGTAAATCTTCCGGAAACACATCAGGGAACTCATTCACAACTGGAATAGTCTTAATTTTTATATCAGTCCTGGTGGTATCCACTACTGAAGCCAGAAATCCTTGGCACCCTTACTTCATTAACTTGGTAGTTTTGATGGCTGATATGTGAGGTATATCATAACTAACTTTTTCTCCTTCAAAAATAAACTCCGGAGCCCCTTTCATTTTAAAGATAATCCTCTTCTTATTACAATCCACATGAGCACTACAGGCAGACAACCAATCCATTCCTAGAATAGCATCGAACTCCATTTCGCCTAGCTTAATCAAATCAATAGATGTTTTCATTTCTCCAATTATCACTTCACAATTCGCATATCTAGTGCTAGCTATCAAATTTTCCCCTATAGGTGTGGACACAACCAACTGAAATCTTAGGGGTTTTGATACTTGATTTAGTTTATAAGCAAAAGCACTAGACACGAATGAATGAGTAGCTCCAGGGTCAAACAATGCATGGGCAATATGTCCTGATATGGAGATCATACCTTCCACCACCGCATTTGATGTCATTGCCTCCTGGTGGGTTAATGCGAAGGTTCTTCCTTGCACCCGTGGTTGCTGAACTGATGACTGAGTTACAGCAGGACGTGGGGCATTACTGGGCGGCATGAAGTTACTGGCTTGTCCTCTGGGAGGATTTGTCCTCATAGTTAGCCTCCCACTTCCTCTACTCTGCCCTAGGCTTCCGCGCCTTGTCGGACAATTTTTCCTTAGATGTCCCACCCCTCCACAATTAAAACAAGATCTATCTAGGAGGTAGTTTCCAAAATGGTTTACTCTACACCTTTGACACCAAGGGGCCTCCGAGATTCTGGAATGGGATGCAGAAGTAGCTTGTGTCTTCGTGGGAGTGTCTCTGTTTCTCAACCATGTTCTCCCGTCTCTGGCCTTTCCCCCTTTATGAAAAGTGGTATTAAACCCAGACCCCTTACCACTGGTGGATCCTGATGCCATCATCATTGGGGGTCCTTGATATCGGGGGCGCTTAGAGTTGGGAATTTCTTCCACCCAGTCTTCTTGACTCTCCTGCATGTCCATTTCCACCTCCAAAGCTCTTTCTACTGCCTGGAGATAATTCCTCAGTTGTAACGGAATCAATCGGCCACGAATCTCTGATCTTAGGCCCTTTACGAACCTCTTCGTCCTTTCTGCTTCACTCCTTACCAAAGCATCAGCATACTTGGATAGCTGAGTGAATTTCTGATCATACTGGGACACATTCATAGAACCTTGACGTAGTTTCAAGAATTCTGTCGCCATCTTATCTCTGGCTGTCTCCGGGATGTATTTCTCAGTGAATTTGTTCACTAAGAACTCCCAAGTGATTGATTCCCTTGCATTCCTCATACTATGTTTCACTGTCCTCCACCAATGTTCCGCTTCTTTTTGGAACATAAAAGAAGAGAAGGATACCCTTTGTTCATCAGTGCAGTACATAACGTATAGGATCTTCTCTATTTGGAGAAGCCATGCCTCAGCTTGCAAGGGGTCCGCCTCCCCTTCAAATACGGGCGGTTTCATCTTCTGAAACTGCTCCAGTGCTCGGTGGGAACTGTTATTACTCGTCCTGTTCATTAATTGTGCGAGCCACTCCGGCATCGCTCCTGGAGTTCCCTCATTCCTTCCTATTTGAACTTCAGAGTCTCCATCATTGTTCACGGGGTGTGCGCTCCCCATCACACTGTAGTGTGACGTATCGAGCGACAGGGACTCGTCAGGTGGTAGTTGGTTCAAATCTATACGTCCCTCCTATTACAATAAGGACGTCTAATCAACATACTACACAATTTAGAAATAATTTGGGATAAAACTTTAGTCTCAAGCAATCAATTCAATAACATCGCTTTTGTCAACAAGCAACTTGTTATATATATTATATAGGTACATCCCAAAATGGATACAAAGATATTATACTGACATGCCTTCCTACTTGGATATCCGGACTAACCCATGTGCATTCATTTGAGATATGCCCGGGTACATACAACAACTCTAAGGATATCCATTATCTAACATATTAGGCCTATACATATATATACATCAAAAGGTGTCGACTCCAAGGTTCACCCTTCATACGGTAGAGTATCCCACTTGAGTCTCCGCTAGTGCTGCTGCTATCATCGCTATCATCCATATCTTCCTCGGGGTCTTCTCCCAGTAAATTGTCCCCGGCGCAGCACCAGTCGTCTAGATCATCATAAAGGTCCATATCATCTTCCCACGTTTCGTCCCAAAAGACGCCTCCATAAGTAAATCCTCTTCAGGTTTCTTCTTTTATGGTGCTAGAGTGCTCCGTCACTGATATCTCAAGTGAATCTCCCACAAAGATTTCTGTCTCAACATTGGTTGGTTCAGGCTCATTAGATGCCTGAGACTCAACCTCTTCATAATCTACGTGGTTTAGGGGTATAATCATTTCCGCTGGATCAGTTTCGTCCGACTCGTACCCCCAATCTATGGAATCCGCCATCCAGCTCTCACTCGAGCTATCGGAGCTAGAGACTGGCCAATATACGTCGGAGTCTCCCATCTACATGTAAACAAAAAGGTCGTATCAATCTCAAGCCCATACAATAGTCTCAACATATGGCTATAATCAAGAAGCAGTATATATAGACACGCTAGCAACTATACTTATCCTTAGTCTACTCATAAGTCTTTAGATTCAATAGATAATTTAATGTATTTTCTCAACTCAGTGTCCCATATCACTAGGAGTTGTTACCGCAATCCCGCATCCTTAGTCAATTCACCCGACTTAGTCTGTGCAGGCGCTCCTCTTCTTATACGAGGAAAATACTCTATCATCGCTTGATTCACAATTAATTCATCACATAAACATGCTACCTAAAGATGATCACATGTGTAGCCTATCACTTCATCATCTCTTACTCCTTCTACTTAAAAACCCTTGGCTCTGATACCAACTGTAACGGTCCCAGTTAAAACTTTTCCGTTTAATTACAATTATCTTAATAATCCAAGCGTGGGACCCAACACTAAATAATACTTCCATTTCAACATCAAAGAATTCTACACTATACATCAAAAGTTCACTAAGATAAGATACATGATCTAATCAAGACTTACCATGACAACACATAGGATTCGATAACCCATAAGAAACTCAGTCTGGAATTTCCATAATCAAGTATATATATATATATATATATATATAATATATATATATATATATATATATATATATATATATATATAATATATATATATATATATATATATATATATATATATATATATATATATATATATATATATATTACAAGGTTGGAGTCTAACACCAGACTCTATAAGGTTTACAAGTCGATGACAACCTTCAACTACCAATGCACATAATTATAAACAGTCATATACATAACAAAAGTAACTTTTAATGCTATGATTCCGATGGCGCTCATCCCGCACATTTACCTTTAAGCGGGTCCCTTGCCCTTGTCCCGACCTGGAGGTGGAATTAGAATAGAGTGAGCCTGACAGCTCAGTGAGTAAAACAATATTTAAGCATGCTTATTAAGTAGGTCTACATGGCCTAAGTTATCAGGTTGACCGGTGTGTCATTATACTATTTATATAAAATTTCTTATTAGCCGAGAACCCAATTGGAAAACAGTGATAAGGTCTATCAGTCGACTTATATCCTAATGTAGTCGACTAATAATACCCACCAGTCGACTAGAGTTATAGCCATAGTCGATTGAAGGCAACCCAAAAGGATCTGCTTCTCTGTTGGCTGACAGGATCCTATGTAGTCGACTACCCTCCCTGGTATAGTCGACTACCCTATGTGATAGTCGACTTGCAGGTCCCCTATAGTCGACTAGGTATGGTTCGGGAAAGTAAGTTGCTCTCTGTATACCACCTATAGTCGACTACCCTCTCTGGTGTAGTCGACTACACAATTTATTAGTCGACTTATAAGTCTACTGTAGTCGACTAATTATGTCCAAAACAGGTTGCCAACTCTCTGTTTGCTCTCTGTATCTGAAGTTAGTTGACTACAGTCTGTCTGTAGTCGACTAACCAGGCTTTCCAACAGTTTATCTGCCTATGTATCACACCTGTAGTCGACTTATCCCAGGGACTTAGTCGACTAGCCTATGTAATATTTGTCTGTATACGAAGTTATTCCAGATTCAATGTTAAGGATTTATATATATATACAATCTCAACATAGAATTTCTATTTAGTCGCACCAATATACTTTATTGACCTTACATTGGGCTCCCCCTTCGGCCTCCTCCGGTTCAACCCGGTCCCTTCCTCCTACGCATCAATCCATGCAATAAATTTTTCCCCTTCTACCACCACCGGTTCAACCCGGTCCCTTCCTCCAATGCGCTACCGCATAATCTCCCCTACTCGCACCTCCGGTTCAACCCGGTCCCTTCCTCCAAACACACAACAATCACATGCATTATATACTACCAATATGCTAGGATACGTAAAGTAACAAGAATAAGCAAGTCTCAAAATCTTTACTTTTATGTCTATTTATCATAACACAAAGATTCATATGTTCTACTCACCCTTTTAAAGTGGTATGCTCTTCCTCAAGTTTGATATCTCTCTACGACGGAGTCGTTCAATCTAGACCACTCCTTGACTCGTTCTAACGGTTTCTTGGAGGAATACGGAACCTTTTCTAGTATGTGGATTGAAGAGAAGTAAGTGGGAGTTTGAGGTGGAGAATAAAAGGGTGTTTTTGTGGAAGAGAATGGAGGAAATAGGCTGTTTGGCTGTTGTAATTGTTGCTGCCTCTTGCTGCTGCTACTGCTGGCTTTTGCTGCTGCTACTGCTGGCTTTTGCTGCTGTTGCTGCTGGCTTTTGCTGCTGCTGCTGCTGGCTGCAGAAAAGGGGAGAGAGATAGAAGTTTGGGACCTTGGGATTAAGAGAGAGAGAGAGTTTTAGCAAATGAGGAAATTTCTTCACCTCTCCCTATTTATAGCCTCTAATCTCCCACAAGAGTGTGCCATGTGTCCCTATTTAACCCATTACTCTACCCTACACCATGCCCTATGACAAGCTCCATGCCTCCCCCCCTCTCCATGAGGTACATGCATGGTGAGAGAGATGGTGGCAAGTCAACACATGTGGGGTATTTTCTTTGTCTACATATATGGGTGTATTCATACTTATGTATTCATTTTTATACATACTCATTCAATAAGCATGAAATAATTAGGGTATCAAGCATGCATGCCATTTCCCATTACCTTTAAGATATGAATATTTAGGAAAAAGGGTGCTTAATTAAGGCAAGTGTTACATCCATGGTCATAGGATCAGTAGTTGTTTCCTCATCATCTTTGTCAGATTCAGATAGAACCAAATTATGGCACACAAGACTCAGTTATATGAGTGAGCAAGTATTATTTGTGTTAAGTAAGAAGGGCCTTTTGTGTGGTCAAAGCAGGGGGGAAATGGACTTATATGAGCATTGTGTTCTTAGAAAGTAGAAGAGAGTAAGCTTAGTACAGCAGTTCACAGGAACAAAGGCAATCTAGCTTATATGCACTCGGATATTTCGGACCATAACGACTTCTTTCCAAAGGTGGTGGTTCATTGTACTTGCTTACCTTCATTGATAATTACTCCCAAAAAGTTTGAGTCTACTTCTTAAAGTATAAGAATGAGGTGTTTGTAACCTTTAAGCAGTGGAAGACTTTGTTTGAGAAGCAAACAAAAAAGCAAGTCAAAAGTCAAAAGATTCAGGACTAATAATAGTCTTGAGTTCTGTGAAGGAGAGTTCAATGACTTCTATAGGAATGAAGAAATTGTTATGCATCGGACAATTATGAGAACACCATACCAGAATGAAGTGGAACATGACCTATTAGAGAAGGTTTGATATATGCTATCGAATGCGGGTTGGTAAGCAGTTTTGCTAGAAACAGTGAATATGGCATGCTACTTGATGAACAACTCGTCATCTATTGCCATTATCTATTTCCATTGAGTGTAAGACTCTAGAGGAGGTATAGTCTGATACTCATGCTAATCATTTTATTCTTAGAGTATTTGATTGTCCTACATATGCACTTGTTAATGAAGGAAAACTAGAGCCTAGAGCAAAGAAAATGCATTTTTCTTATGTATCTTTATGAAAGAGTACAGGTTGTAGTTTTCTGATCCTAAGTCTCCCAAGTTTTACAACCAACTACAGTCAGGTAAAAGGAGTTGACTTCAATGGTGTGTTCTCTCTTGTTGTGAAACATAGCTCTATTCGTGGCTTGTTTGATTCGGTTGCTATGCATGATTTAAAGTTGGAACAACTAGATGTTAAGACAACTTTCTTGCATGGCAAATTGGATGAACAAATCTATATGAATTAGCTTGAGGGTTTTGAGAATGAGGGAAAGAAAGATCATGTATGCTTATTGAAAAAGTATCTTTATGGCTTGAAGCAGTATCCTCGGCAATGGTATAAGAAGTTTGACTCATTTATGGTGTATATTGGCTATTGTAGGACTTGCATGACATTAGTGTGTACTTCAGAGAGCTTACATATGGTTCTTTTGTATACTTGCTACTTTATGATGATGATATGTTGATAACAACAAGAGATATGGCTCAAATTGACCACTTAAAAGAACAATTGAAAGGTGAACTTGAAAAAAAAATATTTAGGAGCAACTTAGAAGATTCTTGGTTTGGAGATTCATAGTGACCAAAAAGCAGAAAAATTATATTTATCTCAGAAGAAATATGTGTTGGCCCAAAGGCCCATCACTCTAGTTTTGATGATGATTAACTCATATAGTTATATTACTAATGATCTTGTGTTATTTAGTCTCAGATTTGTGATCAAGATCTTAGCAGCTTCAACAAAGGATTTTAAGTCAACTTCTGGAGCTAGCACGTATTGATTCAAGAACTTATGCATCAAGACCACATCAAGTACTCAAGAGAAGTCTAGCTCATTGGATCATGGTTTAGACCAAGTCAAGAAGATGAGAAGATTTTCAAGTGAAGACCTTCAAGAGAAGACACTTTTGGTAAGATTTTATTTTTAGATAAAATGTAAAAGATATATTAGTTGGTGGATTGCTCAAGTATCATATACACTCATACACAAGATTTATATGTTTTTCATAAAAGAGAATTCGTTTTGAAAAATACCGTTTTGATTTTAAGCTTCACAATATGCATGTTTTTATCAAAACTTTATTCAGAGCTAAATGAAAAAAATATAGATATTTCATCATATATATGTAGTAGATCATATCCATACATACTAAGCTTTAAAAGTGTTTAGAATATCTTGTTTTTATATTCGAAGAAGTTTTGAAAAAAATCAGTTTTCAATTTGAAAAAATACGGTTTTTGTTTTAAGCCAAATTTTCTTAACGCAAAAATAGTTCAAAATATTTGTAACATATTTTGATATTTAGTCAAACATGTTTGTATATTAAAGTATGATATTGAACTTATTTTTGTAGATTTTTTGTGAATTTATGGGATTTTATTGAAGGAAAAAATAACAAATTTTTAATCCCTAAAAATACTGTTTTTGGCCTTCTGCCGGTCGACCGCACGGTCGACCGAGCCAAGGGTCGGTCGACCGACGTGCACAAAATGTGCGCGGCCAGGGCCGGTCGACCGCCAGAGAGTATCTGCTCTCTGGAAACGGCCCGGTCGACCGGCGGTCGACCGCTAGGCCATTGCCCTGAAGGCGATCGACCGGCCCGTCGACCGACCTTCCCAACGGTCAAAAAATCGACCGTTGGCGGTCGACCGGGCGATCGACCGACAGCAGTGTCAGCTACTGATCTGGACCCCAACGGCTAATTTTTGGATGCCTATAAATTGGGGTTCCCATGGACTGTTTTCTAAAAGATTTGAAGTGGGTTTTCAAGCTAGTTTTTGATACACTTTTAGTATTTATCTTCACTTATTTAAGAGCCAAAATTGCCATATCAAATGGAGAGATTTCAAGAGTGTTTTGTAAAAGAGTTTTCTTAAGTTTTTCACCACCAAATCAATCCAAGTTTTCTCACACACACTTGAGCTTTCTATTGCTACATCCATCTTTTAGGAGAGTTGTTGTGAGAGTTATTTAAGGTGATCAAAATGTTTAGATCACCAAGTGTTCATTCTTATATTTGAGGAGGCGGACTTGTGGGTTCGCGTTGTTTCGAGTTCTAGTGAGATCTTGGTGTAGAGGTGTGGCCTCGACAAGCTAGTATGCTTGCGGTGTGTAGTTCTTGTGAGAAGAAAAGAGGGACTAGTGAGTCTAAGGAGTTCTAGTGTGAACTCGTTGTAGGTGTTGTGACACCGAGTGATCCGGTAGAATCGGTTTATAGTGGAAATCTTTCATAGTGTTGAAGGCGGGGACGTAGAGAAAGGGTGCTCGAACCTCGAAATAAATCCCCCGTATTTGCGATTGTTCTCTCTATCTCTCGCTTGTATTTATATCTTACTTATGCTTATTGCTCATATCTTTTATATGCTTGATATATTGTGTGCTTAATTGTTATATGCTTGGGAGTGTTTGCTCACACTTGTATTCAATCAAGAGAGCCATAGTGGCACCTCAACTCTTATCTAGAGGAATCTTGAGGAGTTAGTTCAGAGCCCTTCATGGAGAATTCGGCTACACTTTTGTGTTATACTTGGTTGTTATACTTAAGAATTTTTAATAGTTTTAATTCCGTATTAATTCATCATTAGATTAGCTAGTCACCTGTTCACCCCCCTCTAGGTGATTTCAATATGTGGAGAAGGTTTTGGATCGCTTTGGCCTTAAAGATGCCAAACCTTTGAGTACTCCTCTTGCTGCTCATTTTAAATTTTCAGTTACATTATCACTACAGACAGATGAAGGGATAAATTATATGGCATATGTACCTTACTCAAGTGTAGTGGGCAATATCATGTGTGCTATGGTATGTACTCACCCAAACATTTTTAAGGTGATCAGTGTTGTTAGTAGATATATATCTCTTGTCTTAGTAAAGGTCACTACCAGGCAGTGAAATGAATTCTGAGGTATCTTAAAGATACTTCTGAGGTATGCTTGGAGTTTGAGAGGAACAATATTGGTATGGTTGGTTATGTTGATTTAGACTTTGTTGGAGATCTTAATAGAAGGAGAACACTCACCAGTTATATTTTCACTTTTGGTTCTTCAATCAATGGAGAGCTACTTACAGGCTATATTTGCATTGTTTACTATAGAAGCCAAGTATATGAATATGACTTAGGTCGTTAAGGAAGTTATCTAGTTGAGATGATTACTTGGTAAGCCCACTTCAAATCTAGAGGGGACTACCATTCCTTGTGATAGCCAAAGTGCCATTTACTTGATGAAAAATCAGATGTATCATAAGAAAACAAATCATATTGATGTCTAGTACTTTTTTGTTCAAGATATTGTGATAAGGGTGACACAAATTTTTCTGGATAAGACTGGTACTTGTTGGCCCAACCTCTTCCTATTGCCTAGTTCAAGTATCGCTCAAATTCGATTGGTACGTGTCATATTTGATGGCCATATGGGTTTGGTGGAGAAGGTAGAAGAAAATAGCTACTTGTTTTTTCTATGAGAGTTTTTTTTAAGGAATTCAAGACAAGGTGGAGATTTGTTATGTGTGTCTTGAATTCATGATCGAAGTCCGATTGGTGACCCATCTTGATCTACGAGGTGCGTGATTTTTTTTAAAGGTATATGGAACACAGACCTGTTCTAAAATGTAATTTCCTCTCTTCTGTACCCATATGTGTGTATGTGTGCAAGCGCGTGCGTGCATGCGTGTAGAGAGGGTCAAAAACATGGACAATAAAGTTTTTTAAACTCTATGACAGAACTTCGGTCGACCGAGCAATTGATCGATGTGCACAGGGGTTGAGATACCAGTACATCGATCGACCGAGTAGTCGACCAACCTGGATACTGAAGAAGAAACCCACTGGATCGGTCGACCGACCGATTGACTGATCTTTCCAATAAATCCTGCAAAAGGACTGGAGCTTTGAGCGGTTAACGGGCGGTCGACAGCACTCTGGGAGCAGTCGATGGTCGGTTGATTATCGGTCAGGTCAGAGTTAATTCTGGACCCGTTCTGGGCTGTTTGGGAGTTTTCTTCTCCTCCAATAAATAAAGGATGTAACCCATGTTTTGGATTATGAGAGAAAAGTGAATTCTTAGAGAATTTCTTGTAAATCCTCTTGAAACCATATGTATATCAATAGATCTCTCTCTCTCTCCTGCCCTAGGGACATAGGCATCTTGTCGAACCTTGTAAATCCTTGTCTCCTTCTTCTTTGTGTGTGTTTGTACATCTAGGATTTATGTTCTTGTCATGCTCCAACCCCAACAAGTGGTATCAAAGATCTAGGCAACGCTTAGGCTTCATTTAGTAGCATGGATCTTGATTTGAAGCTTGTTTCTTGAATATCTCAAGCTTGAGTGAATAAAAATCAGATTTTTATTGTATTGGATCTCATCTTCTACATTGGGTGGAGAGATCAATTAGAAACTCTTCTTAGAGTTTCAATTGAAGATAAAAATCCTATCTTTATCTCGTAGATCATTTCATAGTTGTTATACTTGTGTGGTTGGTGAATTGGAGCAGAAATGGCCTAAGAAATATCGATGGGAGTAGTTTTATTGTGGAGAATATACAAAATTATACCATACAAAATTAATGTGGTAAAATTTGATGGCACTAATTTCAGATTGTGGAGATGTGAGGTGTTGGATTCGCTAAACACGCAAAACTTGAAGGATATTCTTAAATTGTAAGAGAGGCCAGAAGAGATGGAGAAGATTTGAAAGAAAATGAATAGCATAATTTGTGAAGTGATTAGGTCGTGTTTATCATAAGACCTAAAATATGATGCGATGAATAAGACTTCTACAAAGAAGATTTGGGAGACCCTTCCAAGCAAATATTTGATAAAGAGTGTCGAGAATCGCTTGTATTTGAAGAGAAGAATGTTATTTCAAGTTGAAGAGGGGGCTTCTATTAGCGATCATATCAACACTTACATGAAGCTTCTCACAGACTTAGCGAATGTGGATGTGGTGATTAAGGATGAAGACAAAACTTTGATATTGTTATACTCTATACCCGATGAGGGTTATGAGACCTTTGTCCTCACCCTGATAAATGAAAGAACATCACTGAAATATTCTGAGTTCACTACTGCCCTTGTGAATCTCGAGTTGAAACGGAAGGACAAGGAGTCCTTATGTGATACATCGGCGGAGGCATTGACCGTAAGAGGAAAGGAGTTCAAACCAAAGAGAAGAAAATTGTGTATATCGAAATTGAAATCATGTATGGCAACCATAGTTTAACTCGTGATCAGTATGTATTTTGTAAACAAACTGGTCATTGGAAGAAGGATTATCTGAGCTCAAGAAGAAGAACAAACGAAGGAAGAGTCAGGAAAACCTTAGAGGTGAATGTCACCAAGTCAGATGGGAATGAATCTGATTCTTCTACTTTCTCACACTCTGTACACCATCAATATGCTACTCGGATGCTTGGAGTGGCTATTGGACACAAGGGCTACCTATCACATATGTCCCAGGAGGGAATAGTTATTAGTTTTAAAGAAGTTAGACAGTGATGTAGTAATCATGAAAAATGACGCCGCATGTCAGATGATTGGGATAGGTACCATTCAAATCAAGATGTTCGATGGTGTAGTTAGAGATTTGATGGATGTGAGATATTTTCCTCAGATGAAGAAGAACCTCATCTCAGTTGGAGCTGAGGAATCGAAATGGCTTCAGGTGACGTGAAAAATGAAATTCTCAAGGTCAGGAGGAAGGGGTCCTTGGTTATGATGAAAGGGAATCAGAGACAGAAACTTATATTACTTGAAAGCTAGTACAGTCACAGGTTCTTTGACGGGTTAATTAGTTTCAGATGTAGATGCTACTTAGTCATGGCATATGAGATTTAGTCACACAGGTGAGAAATCTATGCAAGCTTTGACAAAGCAAGACTATTGAAATGTGCAAAGACCTACAAGTTAGAATTCTGTCAGCACTGTGTATTGGGCAAGAAGGCCAAGG